>OY540803.1:9722040-9818706 GCA_961205885.1 Ptychoptera albimana
TTCCGTTAATCAGTCTTCTGTCGGTTTTACAATACGAAATCTTGGCAAGTGATTCTTTTAAAAGAGCATTACTTCACGTTTAGGCAGAAACATAGTTAAATGTCACTAAGAGAAATGGGAAACGTGGAATATTTTTGTGTTTTTGATTGATTTTTTTTATTTTTTGCGTCTAACCATATAGGCAGCAAAGTGGGTTTTTTTGAGCGAAGAAAAATTACAAAGTGCCTAATTTTTCAATTTAAAGAAATACAGAAAAAAATAATTAATTATTCAACAAATTTTTTTTAAGAGATACGAAAACGGTAAACCAAAAAAAGTTTTCTTAGTAAGTGGAGACGCCCAGTAAATTTATAAATTAAATTAAATTATATTAATACGAATTTTTAAAATTCTAAAGAATTCCGAAAACATTACAGATGACTGAATTAATCGAAAATAAAATTAATAGATCTTTAAATTATGGCTACGTTTTTATAATGACCTTTAAGGGTCTTTTATATAACACAAAAAACATCAGCGCTCTTTCATAAAGCAGATGGAATAAAATTGTTAGTGTATTTTTTATTTTTTTTTTGAACCTTTATAAATCATTTACAGGTAAATATGGGGATTCTATAACCAAAATAAGCTTTAAAACTGCAAATGATATTCTGAAAAATGAGCGGCTATCAATCAATTATTATTGGTGAAAAAAAGACTTTTAAACATTTCTCTTTAATGTTTAACATAATTTTGTTAGTTTATTTAACTACTAAAATATTATGTAATGAGGATTTTATTTAAAAGGAAATTAAAGGTTTGATGTGGGTTATTTATTGTTTATAAAAGTTATTTGCTTTTATTGACATTTTTATATAAGATAAGAATTTAACGTTAATTAATCGAAGTTGATTAGTTTTTATTTAATTTTTAAAAGCAAAATAATTCCACCTTTGGAAAGTACAACAGGAAATGGCTTTCCATTTTAGATACTAGAGTTTTTAGGTACTAGAAACTATTAGTTGTTGCCTTGCTGAACATATTTTTGGTTTTAGAATTAACGTTTTCAATAACTAATAACTCCTTATTAATAATTGAACCTATATTTTCATCTAATTTCATAATTTCATTAGACAAAGGAGAAATATTGTTAGATTTGGAGCAAATTTTAATTTTATTTTCGTATAACTGCGTATAAGTGCTTGTTGTATTTAATAAAAAGTATTTAAATAAATATAGATACATATAAATGATACATAAAGAATTTATCTTAAATATTTGCATAACTAATGAAATATAAATACTAGCGATTCGCTAGTATAGTTAGTCATTTTATTGAATTTATTTGTTTATAACTAAATTAACTATCACTGTTTATAAGTATAGTTTTTTTTTTTGGTTGATGTTATTTCGCCTCATTAAAAAAAAACCAATCGAGTTATTAAAGTTAACTTGTTTTCATTATTTATTATCGGTTGCTTCGGGTAAAATATTGATCCAGGAGTTTTGAAATAAATTTTGAGTGTTTAATCAGCCGTTGGCTGTTAGCGGTTTCTATTATACATTATATACTTGGTTCATTTAAAATATTTATTTATAATATTTTAAATAAAATAACAAAAAAAAAAAAACAAAAAAACATTTTAATTCAGAGCTACAGTGTTTTGCCATCGCAAGTAAAACTTTAATAATGTAGGTATTATTATGATTTTAATATGTGTACGTTTGTTATCAAAGAAGTTGAAGTTAAAATCACATTAAGCTTTATTTATTTCCAGCAAACACGACATTTTACTTATTTAAAGTACAGAATTTTATTTTATTTTTTTTTGTTTTGTTTAAGGAAAACACCGACACAAAGCAAAAGGTCATCTTTGCTTTATTTCTTTTATTGCCACAGAACAAATATACAAAAATAAGTAACGATTATTTAGTGATTGTAAAAATAAAATGCTATTAAATTAATAATATAAATGTGATATAAAATGTTATCGATGAGATAAAAGCGAAAAATAGATTTTTTTTTTATTTGTTTACACTTAATGTGTGCTTTGCATTAATAGCTCTACGGTTTTACTACTTATTGTTTTTTTTTTTTTCACATGTTTTTATTTTTGCGTTAATATTCGAAGTGAATTGATAACTATAATGATAATGATAATAAAAAAAAATCATCCAATAAACTATCCAATACCTGTGCATGAAAAATAGAAAATAATTGATTATTTTTGTTTTGAAATTTCCATACAAAAATAAAACTAGTGTCAGCGGTTGCACGACTCTGGTAAGCAAAGCTCAACCATACCAACAACTTTTTAAAAAATAAATATTGATGGGCGTATTTTTTTTGTGTGGTCGTTTTATACAATCACGTGGACGTTTCAATGTAACCACACTAGAAAATTTTGCTCGTCGAAGGGTTGAAATTATAAGGAGAAGAAAAAAAAGCAACACAGTTTATTCATCCATAAAATAATCGTCGATGTTTTAGTTATTTGTTGTATAGTATGTGGGCTCATTTAGTCTTTTTCACCCATGATCAAGGCAACTTTATTTGTTTTTATTTCTATTTTCTGTTGTCGGAGAAAGAGCATTATAATTATTACCGGTAGATTATTTTTTTTTTTTTCATACAAACTGGGTTAGTCAATTTCCGGTCTAATGTTTAGAGTTTTAATTTATTTTTACTTTGTTTATCACTGTCTCGTCTTTATTATTATGTAAAAACTTATTAAACTTTTGCAAGAGTTTGTGTACGTTAACTAAATACTAAAACCAATCGAATGAATGGAAGTGAGTCATCAAATTAAGCAAAAAGAAGATGAACAGAAACAAAACAATAGGTGATGATCCTTGTTGTCGGTTATCCAAATTTTCAGTTGGTTGTTACATTCAATGGTTTGAAAACAAACTTATACCGTACTTACCGGTTTGAGTACTCGAATCAAAGAACGTACTTGTTGTTTCTACGGTCATTGTGCCGATGGTACCATCTATTATTTGCGCACAGGAATCCCTTCGTCCACGATATCTGCGACAGAAATTGAAATATTAGGATGCTTTAAGAGAGCTTTATACTATGTACGAACCTGCAAACGTCATCGCTTTGAGAGCTTTGTCGACGAAAGTTACGACAACGAATCATCTCTTCGGTTGTTGATTGACGGCGAAATCCGCGCGCAATCAAAATTTCTTCCGTTGTCGATTGCCGTCGAATTGGTGGACGACTATTGTTCTCAGAAGAGGGCGGAGGACGAGCGCACGGACTTGGATCCCTATTAATAAATAATAAATAGTTTATGCGAACTTAAGATATAACAAGACGTGTTAACCTGGAGGAGCAGCAACTACTTGACTCAGGTGAACGGGGTTGACGAGCTGCCGATGAAGATTGACGACGCAAACGTCCACGGCGCCTTGGACTGCCTTCTCGTTCATGACTTCGGTCGGGTGATAGATGAGTTCGTGAATCTCGGCGACCTCTGGACGCACTGTCTGGACTGAGGCTATCACGACGTGCTCGTCTTTCTTGGTCATCACCGTCTGGGCTGACTGCTGGCTGCGAGCCACGCCGATTCCATTCACCTGGGGGCAAGCACGATTCATCGTACGCGGTGGCCTGCAATCAAAATTGTACACTTTGTCTGCGCGGAAGACTTTGCCTGCGATGAGTCGGGAGACAAACCTGTCGCTGAAGACGAGAAAGGCGTGGGGCTCTTTCCGGACTGGCTCTAGAATCCCTTCGCGTTGCGCGTCCACACTGTGTCGTTGAATCACGCCTTCCTTTTGCAGCTGTTGGACTAGTAGCCGGTGGTGTTACTGAACTGGTAATTATTGTTGGTGGAGGAAGTGCCTGACACGCGCTATCTACGTGGCTGACTGAAAACATTGGTGGACCAGAGTCGGATGCAGTTGAGCTAGTAGAGGGACGTTGCTCTTGACGGAAATTGGGTAGTTCAGGAGCTACCAAAGAATCTCGACGTTTTCTAGTTGCACCAACAATTTTAGGCGGTGGGGGAGGTGTTCCACCGATTGTTGAATCACGCCGTCCACTTCTATAGCTTTCTCCAGATCCACGCCTTGAACCCTTCAATATTGAATAAAAAAATATTAGTAAATAATTATTAACAATATGAAAAATAAAATGAAATACGCTTCTAGTTCCTTCTGTCGATGGAATATTTTCTTCTCGATCTTTATCTCCTGGACTTTCACGGCGGGTCCACAGTTTTGCTAAATCGGACGTATGAGAGTCTCGTCTAAAAGATAAATTTTCATATTGGAAACAATTTTTGATTCATGTTATTGTTTGATTACCTTGGTTTATTGGTTCGAATTGCGGAATCTGCACTGGATTCTCGTCTCTTTCTGATTGGTGGGGCATGAATAGCGACTCCAGTACTACTGGAACCCGCACCAGTAGTACCACCACATTGTTGTCCTGCATCTGTATTGGTGCGACCCCACGGTAAACTTCGTGCTAGATCAGCTAGGGTTTCCCGTCGATTTAGCGGTGGTTTTTGATTTCTTTTTGAGCCACCACCACTCCATTCTCGTAAAATATCTGTTAATTGTGCCAGAGAGCTGCGTCTTCGACGTTGTGCTCCTGGTGGTGGCGATGTACTAGGTGGCGATGCGGCTGAGATTTGTGCTGCCGAATCGCGTCTTCCACCTAATCGTTGACGTAAAGTTGATTCCTCGACCTGTTCTCGCACCAAATCGTCCCAGCCGTTTCCGCCTTGCCACACCAGGCCAACCTGGTGCGACATTATTGGCAGATTGCATACGAAACAGATCGCCGTCATTGTCCTGCAGCGTGCAGTATTAGGTTTTTTGTTTTATTTCAAATTAGTTTTTCTTTTGAAGTATTTTTTCTTTTTTGTTTTTTTATTAAATTTAAAAAGTTTATCGAAAAAAAATTAGTCAAAGTAGGTAAAACAGAGCACACAAACAACAAATTAACGAAGTAATATACTAAATTCAAGTGGGAAATTCAAGTTACAAATAACAATAACAACAGATCATGCGACATAAAATTAAAAAGTTCAATTTCCATGTAATTCCACACACGCTGAAAAAAAGTTAGCAAAGACACTATAGTGAAAACAGAAGCGGTAAAATAGTAAAGACATCGTTTGTTGCTTTTTTAAAAATGTTGCTGTAAAATCGAAAGCTTTTTCGTTCACAAAGTAAAGATTGCGCTATGTCGTGACGTATCTAAAATAAAATAGATTTTTGGTCTTATAAACATTGAAAAAAAAAAAACAAAACAAAACGAAACAAAACTATAAATGAAAAAACTATAAATAAAAAGCTTAAGTCTTAAAACAACTAAATAAAATTTACGTTTTTATCAATAGTAGAGAGCTTTTAGCAAAATTAAAATAAAAGCATTAAGAAAAAGTACAGAAAGAATCAGAGAAAAATATAGAATTTTGATAATGTAATTCAAGTTGAAAAACCGTCTTAAAAAATATGCATTTCTTTGACCTGTAATGTCGTAATTTTGCCATTGTTCATATCTAAACGGCTCTGTTTTAAATCCAATGTCGATGCGCCGCGTTGCTATATATATATATTTTTTGTTATTGCAACAAAATCTTTGATAAATCTTAGTCTCTCTCTTTAAGATTTGTTTAAAATTGGTTTTGTGGTCAGTTCTAAGCCGTAATTCTACATAAACGTAAACATCACCAATCACAGCAACATATTAAGCACATCTTGGTTTGTTACTCTGCTTGCTGGAAACACATACAAGTTGGGTATTTTTTTCATTCTTCACTTAATTTAAATAAAATAAGTAAAAAATTTAAAATTAATATTGCTACGGGGTTACAAATAAATATTAAAAAAAAAAAAAAAATATATATATATATATATATATATATATATATAATATTGACATGCAGAATTGAGATTAATTTAATTTAATTTAATTATTTGTAATAAACAAATTCTTTCCAATTAAATGATAAAAAAAATGTATTAAAATTAATGAAAATACACATTTATTGATTTTATTTACATTATGTACAAATTTATGTTATTTTTGCAAATTGAATTAATTAAAAATGGTAATTGAGTGGAGGAAAATCAAGGAATAACTAGGTAAAAATGTAAGCGATAAAAGCTGTTCAGTGGGTGCGGATTAAATTTTTTTATTTTGTTCAAGATATTTATATTTGTTTTTGAACAGTTTCCACCTTAATTGCCTAATTTGAATCGTTTTCAGTTATTTAATAAACAAATAAATAAATAATTGTGTGAACGCTTGACAGATGTAAAGTATGCTTATTTACTTGGCTGCCGAAAAACACTTATTTGCCTAATTAATTAAAACGAGACAAAACACATTAAATTTATTATTTTCAAGAAACATAAAATAAAAAGAAAATTCAGTAGTAAAATGTTTATACATACATAATTTATAGAAAAAGCACTTAACTTAAATGAAAAATAAACCATCTATCATTTTTAATTTAAAAATGCAGAGGAGAGAAAACAAAAAATCAATTGTTGTCAAGTGTAGACGCCAGGTGTTTTTATTACATTTGAATTTTTGTTTGATTTATTCATTTCAGCAAGAATTTTGCCATATTCTTGTTTGTTGCTTTGTATCATCTGTTGCACTTTTTAAAAACTATTTTCCGTGCAATACTCTCAGATAAATAAAAATAAAATAATTAATCTGAAAAATGTGAAGTTGTCTGACTAAACTAAGTGCGAGATATGTGAGGTGGATAAACAAAATATATTTTAAAAATAGAAACAAAGTTTCGTTTACTTTTTGTTTGCCAGTTTTACAACTTGTTGGTCTTTTTTGTAGTCATGACACGTAGAAGACACATAAAGATCTCACACCAAAACCTTATGTTTCATTGGGTTTTTCATTGTTTTTATGTGGCTCTAGATTATTTTATAATTTTTTTATGTTGCTTTTCGTCTTCAAGGTTAAAACAGAAATTTAGTTTTTTTTTAATTTTATTTAATTTCCATTATTTTTTCAACTTCAACTTAAAATAAATAAACAATTAAGCTCTGTAAAAATCCCTGTAATAACTTGTTGTTTGATGTAACAAGGATGTAATGCTTATGGAGTTCTATCAAAGTGCTAATAGAGTTAGATGAGCTAGATTCTGCAAGTATTGTTGAAACTTTGCAGTACAAAATTTCATAAATACGAACAATGGTCCAAAAAAGTGGCGAAAACTTTTCTGGGCATTTTCCTTGATACAAATTATTTTGTATGTTTAAAAATGCAAAAATAATGGAAGAATGTCATTTTATCATTAGTTTTAGCCCTTGTTCTGAATTTTTTCTTTACTCCCTATTTATTTATTCCATCGAAATAACTTAACATGATAACAAGATCACAAGATTTTTATTTTGGTTTTGTTTTTGAAATTTGCAAGTAATCCAAATTATAATATATTTTTTTATGAATCATTTCCAAAAGGATTAGGCCAACATTTTGTAAGGTAACGAGTGAAACTTAAACGCTTCTAGGCAATGTGACAAGTGGTATATAAGTATGTAAGAAAAACACATGTTAAAATTGGGTTTTAGCCTCAGTTATATAAAACATTAAATAATTAAAGAACAAATAATAAAAATTCTTTAATTAAAATGGAATTTTAGAAAATGTGGGCGAAAACGGATGGACGTCAATAAAATGCTTCTGTATAAAATAAAATTTTTGAGATAAAACAAAACATGGATCCAAAAAATATTATCTTTTACGATAATAAGTAGATCTTCTCGCTGCAGATCTAAGCACAGGATATAAAATGACACATGAATCGCATAACAAATGGAATAGCAATGGGTAGAGATTATGAAAATTATTTTAAAATAACCCACTATCGTTTTCGACTATTTGGTCGTAAAAAATATAAGGGCGTACGAAAAACGATTTTTTCTTATCATTGTTTAATTAAATTAAGTAACAACAAGACGTAATTAACAAACCACAAGAAAAAAAAAACTATCAAAAGGGAAATTTATAGAAATATACTTGGTTAAATATTTATCTAGGATTTTGTATGCATAATAAAAGGAAAACAACTTTTAGAATTTTTTTTTGTTTTAATGCAAAAATTTCTTAGTAAAAACATTCTTTTACCATTGTCGTTGTTTTAAGTACATTTCAGTTTAATTACAAAGCACAAGGAATAAAATATTTTAACTGTGTAAAGAAATGGGAAAGTAAAATAGCACTTTCACCATCAAGTGACTGTAGCAGCAAAACTCAAACAGAATAATAAACAAATAGACCGATTCTAAGGTAAATTTTATGAGAAATAACAAAAAGAATAAAAAGAAAAGAAAAAATAAAACACAAATTAATTGAAAAAGTTAATAAAAACAAAGCAGAAATAATGAATATGAATTTTTAATTACAGGGAAACAATATAAGATTTGTGACAATTTAATCGTGATTTTGAAATCTGTTAAATTTAATATTAATAATCGTTGATTAAAAATAATTTTTCCAACTGATTTATGTTTGAAAATTCAAGGGAATAATTCAAAAATAAATTCCATTTCACATTTTATATTATTATTTTATATTATTTCATATTATTACAATGATGTATATAAATAAATTATATAAATAAAATGCCAGAGAGTTTTAATATTTCAAAAACAAAAAAAAAAAAAAAAAAAAACATTTTCAACTACATAAGCTTTGTATAATATTAAAAGGTTTTTTTTTCTAAAGAAATTTAAATAGAATTTTACAGTTTAATAAAAATTAAATATTATTTATTAAAAAAAAAAAATGATATTACACAATGGTCCATTTTTACAATGATTTTTCAAGTTTACTAATGAGTAAACCAATCTGACAGATATAGGTTCAATTACACGTTTGTACAGTTGAAATTCAATCTTGTATTGAAATTTTTAAAACAAAGTAATTTTTATAATTCATAAACAAGTAAATTAAAAATATATATAATTATAGTTACCAAGAATCGAGGGCATTACCATTTAATTAATAAAATTGAAATATGTCATGCTTCGAATTACACATATAATGCAAAATAAATAGTATATATTGACGGATTTGATTTTATTAACCATTAAGGAAACATTTCATCTTCATTTCATATTTAACAGATGCATTTCGAAGGTATTCGATGAGGGTAGCTATAACAAGATTTTTTAAAAGAAACCACTTGATTACATATTGGATGACTATTTGAATGGATAATTCCATAATTATCAAAAAATTAATTTAATTATAAAACCTAGGTAGTGACAGATGGCCAAATGGTTATTTTGAGTTAGAAAATAAATGGTCTCTATCTAATAGTTTCTTTATCTTTATTTTTCTAAGAAAAGTGTTAATGAAACACAACAAATTAAAAGAGAAAAAGTAGAAAAACAAACAAAAATTAAATAGCAAATTAAAACTTTTATTCAAACAGTTTATCTGCCAACTTTAATACTACTACCAGTTGTATAACAAGTTGTAAAGAAACAATTTAAAAACCTTTAATATGCAACAAAATGAAAATATTATTTACACATATTTATTAAAATATTTCTAGTTTACTTTGGTGAAAACTCACTTATGCAAATATTATAAAAATAAAAAAACACACACACAATAAATAAAATAATAATCCATAATTAAATTTTACTTGAATAAGAATTGCAATAAATTAATTTACAGTTTCCAAAAATTTGATGTAACTACGTAATTAAGTGCTTCAATCCATAAATGAAGAAAAAGATGTTATTCAGGTTAATCCCGAAATAGTTTAATAAATTGTGTCTAATTTCTGAATTGGTTTTCAATTGAATTACATTAAGTTTCTTGATCATTTTTGTTGTGTTTACTCATTTAATTTAGTTTTTTTGTACTATAGCGTTTTTGTGAGAGTTGTTTAAGGGAAATATTTACTTTCTAATTGCTTTTATAAATCTGTCTAAAATCTTCTATTTGTTTTTATAATTCTGTTTGCTAAATAATACAAAATTTGTATATATTTGCTCCGAATTATCTAGCAACATAAAAAAACAATATATCGAATATCTTAAAATTATTACTAATTAGAATTATAAAAAAAACATCTGAATTCAAATTTTATAAAAAAAAATTGCCTATTATCTTTAAATAATAAACGATAATGTTTTTTATTGTTATTGATAATAATTAAAATAAAAATTAATTTTATTTTTATTACTTCAACGAAAAATATTCGTTAAAAATTTTATAAAATGAATGAATGATTAAAAACAATACAACAGAGGTTAAGTTTTTTATGTTCTTAAATATTCCAAAACGTTTGGGTTATTATTGTTTTCTATTGAAATATCGTTTTAATTATTTATTCTAATTCAGACAACTGATAGATTGATTAAAATGTTTTTTTAAGAAATCTCCATTTTATAGTAAAAGAAACGGCAAATATTTGATAAATCTGTTTGTTGGTCTTAAACCAGGATTGTGGAGTTGGAGTCTCATTGGGTCTGAGTTTAATGCTTTATAAGGATTCAGAGTAGAAAAACGAAAAAAAAAAATCAAATATAAAAATAAATAGTTTCTTGAAATTCACATAGTTCACTACATACTGTGAAACAGAAATAGATAAAATATTTACAAGGGGTTGAGTGAGTTTAAATATTTTATTTAAATCGTATTAAGAGTCTGAGTCGGTTTTTAAATTTTTAAAGTATATGAGTCGGAACTGTTTTTTGATGACTTCACATCATCGTCTTATTTGGTATTACTTTGTTGATTCTCTTCTCCTTATAGTACTGATTGTAAGAGAATCAGGTGATTTATATCACCTTCTTTGTACTTTTACTTTTTAATTTAATTTTAAAATTATTTTTTCTGTCTTTGGTACTCAGGTGAACTGGCTAGACATATCAATTGTAAACATATGTGACATGAATTTTTATTTAATTACTTTTTCTAATATTGCAATGTTGCCTGCTACAGATGTTTGCTGTATAATATTTAGGCAACAAGTAATAGTGCTCATTTCGGTTAAGATAGAAATGTTAATTCCCAAGAGAATAATATTTTTTAATAATATTTTGTCATGTGATGGTTTGCTATTAGCACTAAGTAGATAAAATGTTAAATAATTTATTTAAGGATATTATTAACGTGGGTAATAATGATAAAAGACAATTCTTGATATTGCTCCCTTAAAAACTTTCTTTATTCCATTTCATTTTCATATACCAATAAATATCACTTTTTGTTTACCGATTAATTTGTCTGCTGTCAGTTCTCTGACTTGTACCAATTATTACTATCTTTAGGGATTTAAACAATAATTATTTTTGCTAAACATTTTCTGTTCTATTCACGTATCGTCTCTATCGAAAATATTTAATGAATTGTTTTAATGATAGTTGACTATTATAACATAATTAACAATTAACTAATGTTTAATTTTTTTATTTAATTGATTAAAGGCCTATTTTGATTATTAATTACGTTATTTACCATAGTATCCTATGAAAAGTCGCTAGAAAAAAATCCGCAAAATGAAAAAGACGAATAGTAAAGTATAATCTCGGTAATTACAGGGCTGTATGACTATGTATTGCGTTAATAAAAATTTATTAAATATGCTCGGTCAGTATTTATAAACTAAAACATAGAAAACAAAATTGGTCTCCTAAATGAAAATATCCAATTTAAAAAATGTGAAAAATGCGAATAAAAATAAAAATTGATAAAAATAAACATTTTACAAGAAATAAACTAAAAATAAAATTCTGCTGAAAATTTTTTGGTTTTCTTTGAATTTTCAGAGAGTACAAAAATAAAAAATAGAACAAAAAAAATATGCAAATATTGAGATACAACATCCATATAATGAGATGAAATTTTTTACTGTTCTGTAACAATTGAGATAATGCAACTCTCACTCATTTTTACTATATGAATTTTAAATTTTGTTACGTATTCTGTTTGACGTTTTGATGGCGACGTTTTCGTAGTGAAACATTTACTATAAGAACAACAAAAAAAGCAAAATTAAAACCATAAATCCTCTTCCCACGTACCAATCGCTTTTTCGTTCCCATGGAAGCGTTACAAATATGGCAATGGGAACATATTTTACATCATTATAGTTTAACAATAAATATCCATATATGATGCACGAGGAATAATTAGTAGTCATACATGTAAGATTGAACTCACAGTGTTTCACCAGTGACCATATGAATAATTTTATATGGAATTATATTTGATGAAATATTTTAGAATTTTTCTTTTAACTATAAATCTGGGATTTTTTAAAAATGCTGCGATTTTATTAATTTTGCTATAAAAAATAGAAAAGATGATTTTGCTCACTAGTATTGCATTGGGAAATAAATTTTTTGTATCACTTGTGAGCAGTATTATTAGTATCAGCTAATTGAAATGTTCTCTGGTAATACATTGAAAGACAACGCGTTAATCTATTAGGACAATTAATCCTGCCTAATTTTAAAATAATATTCTACATATCTAAATGGCTTATAATAATAATAATCCAAAGTCAATTTTAAAAAAAAAATTTTGTTACATATAAACAAAAAACACAAAATGCAAGTCAAATAAGTTCAACCAAACTTTAACAGTAGCGTTAAAAGCAGAATAAAATCAATAGTTTCTGTTTTTTTTTTATTTAATTATTTTTTGGATTCACTATGATGTTGTTTTCATAAATGTTGAATGTATAAAAGAAGCTTGAATTAGCTGTAAGCTAATTTCATTTAAATTTGTTAATTTTTGTTGTTTGCTTTCGGCTTTGTGATGAAGTGAAGATAATGGTTTAGAGACGAAGGTATAATAAACTTTGAACCTTATTAGGATTTTGTATGAACATTTTTTTTCTGTATTTCACGATGATTTTTAATCGGTTGTCTGTTAACTAGTATTTTTGTTTAGTTAACATTAGTGTTATTAGTAGCAGTATCTCACTATTTTTAAAACAAAAAATTATTGAAAAAAAAACTTATTTAACCAATAGTTTACTTCAAATATACGTTTTATAGTTCAAAATTTAGTTTTAAAATTTAAAATTTTTTTTATAAAAAAAATTCAGAATTTTTATTAATTTTATAGAATTTGTATGTAATGTAATGGATATTGAAATTCAGATAAAATTTACGGTAAGTTTTTAGTAGTAACACGGTATCAGGCAAGCCAAAGGAAAACACTACTTCTTTACTTTCCCGTAGGGCTTCCAGTATCGATAGTATCAGTATCGAATTTCGATACTATCGTCCAAAATCCAGTATCAAAAACATCGATACTTTCATATACTCATTTGAATACAGCATTTCTGGATTGTTGAATTTTTTTTTTATGTTTTCAACGCATATTTTTTATAAGAAATTTTATCTATGTTAGTTTTTTTTTTAATAAAAAAAGGAGAAAAACGAGACAAAACACAGTATCGATAGTATCGAGAAATATCGATACTAACAAAATGCTCCGATACTGGAAACCCCACTTTCCCGAATATAAAATATATTATTTAAAAACAAGAGATATAAGATAAAAATATAAATGATATGAGATCGCGGTCAACATTTTTGTCGTAAATTAGTAGCATTTTATTAATTCAGTTCGTGTAGCTCAAAAAATGTTTAATCTATATTTTGGTTACACATACGTTATCTTCTATAAATTCAAAAGCTTGTTCTAAATAAAAAAAATAATGATAAGTTTTAAAAATCTGTACAAATTTTATGCATTTCTACAAAATTATTCTGTAAATTTTACATTGTACAATAAATGAGATTTTCGGCATACATGGACTCTTATACACAAATTGGCATTTAAATTGAAAGATATTGATAAAATAAAAAAATAGATTTTTCGGTTTTTAGTTCGTTGGTAAATTTTGTTTGAATGATTTTTTTTTTCTAATTAAAACTTAATAACTAGCATTATAATGAAAAAACTCTAACTGAAATAATGAAAAAAAAAAATTGTTTTATTATGAAATCTTACTTATGAAAGACAAAAAAAAAAAAAAAAAAATTTTATTCTATAACGAAATTGAATTTGAACTTTGAAGATAAAAACTTCTATGTAAATATTCTTATGCAGTTAACAAATTCAATTTGTTTTTTTTTCTTTTTGTGACATTATTGTGCCTAATGTAATCTAATTATATTTACTCTCGAATCATGTTTTATTAAACTTTTCTATTTTCTTTGCCGTTTTCCTGCTCTCAACATGGAAGTCATTTTTTTTTTGTTTAGTTTTTACTTCTGCTGCTTTTAATGGCAAATTTTTTGTTAAATTCATTTTTATTTTGCTCTTTGCTAAAATATATATATTCCCTTTAGAATTTTCCTGATTGTTAAAGTTCACGAGTTTTTTTTATTTATTTTATTGCGTGTAGATTAGCGCTACGTTGTGAATTTATTTACAATTTTACATTTATTTTTTTTTAAACGTGAAAAAAAAAAAAAAAACATCTCGTAAATAACTTAATAAAAAAAGACTATTTTCGGTAACATTTTTGTTGAAGTGAACCAGTTTAGAAACGTAAAAGGAAATTAATATTTTACAATTTTTTTTGCATTGATTTCTGTCATATTTTTAGTTACATAACAGAGAGAAAAATAAACCAAAATAAAGTAATAAGGGATGTTGTCAGTTTTGCTTTATTATATTGAATTTAAATCTTTATTTATTGAGCTTTTTTCCTTTACGTCGGTGGTTATTATTGATATGAAATTTGAACGACATCAACATATCCGATTGCAGGGTTTTTTGTGTAAAGGAAAAGGATAAGGAAAAGGAATAAAAAAAAAAGCGAAAAAACATCCTCCAAAATATTATTTGTTTTGATTTTCCTTTTTTAATTTATTCGCCTTTTATTACTTACTGCCAATTCACTTATTTTTACTCGCTAATACAGTGAACAAGTAAATAAAAACACAATATGAGCTTTCATGGTTAGGGGAAAAGTTTTGTTATCATGCTTTTTTTATCCTTTTTTATTATAAAACGTTGAATAGAATTTGATTTTTATTTTCTTTACATAATTTTTTTTTTTTTATTTTTGAGGTTTCTTATTGTTATTTTCCTCCCTTTTCTATTTAACCATTTTTTTTTTTTTTATTTTGAAGTAAGCTTTTATATTTATGGCTTACGGATCCAACAGTGATTTATAGTGAAAGGAACTATTGTACCTGCCTTTTACCTAATTATTTACCCATTACAAAAAAAAAAAAAATAATAATAATAATACTGAGTTCGATAAAGATTTTACCTCTTATTAACCTTTTCTCTTTTTTTATTGTTTCTTCATAATTAAATTGATTTTTGCTGTTATCTTACTCACTGGCTGCTAACAATATAAAAGATAAAAGTTTTGCCTAAAATAAACACAGAATAAAAAAAAATAAAAATATATAAACGATGTAAGAAAAAATTTTTTTCTCTTGTTTTTATTATTTAATTGTATAGAAAATAAATGTTTGCGTTATTACAGTAACTCTTTGCACTCAACTATGGATACATTTAATTCTTTATTATTGTTATTAATATTGGCGTGATTGATATTACTTTAAGAATAACTGCTTTATTAATTAATTTAAGAAAATTAATATTGAATATAATTTCGATAGCGTTGGTTGTAGTCGGTCGTGAAATTTATTCGCTGAGTGTTTTCCTTACTCAATTCCTTATTCAATAAATTATAGTAAAAATAGTTTTATTTTAAATTAAAATCACGCAAAACGAGTAATTAAATGTAATTCTTTTATCTTTAATATATACTTTTGTGTTATTTGAAACATGAGTACCTAAATTCATAGGCTTTGATCACTTAACACTTCCTTAAAACTATATTACCAATTATAATCGCATGATTTTTTTTTTACTGTTTATCAAATAGAAAATAAAACCACAGGAAATATACTGATGTATATTCTATACACTGTAGTTATTCGAATGATAATAGTTATAGAAAGCTTTATATCTTTTAAGAAGAAAAAAAAAAAAGATGAACAGAAAATATTTATGGTTGAAAGCATGTAGCAATGCTAAGGAAATACAACTTTTATGATTGTTAAATGTTATTTCTCCCTAATTAGAGATTTTAGCTAAATGTAGAATATAATAAAATGAAGAAAATATAATATTTAGTATACAATGAAAAAGGTTGTTTTTGGCAATAAACAAATAACCATTTTCTGAATGTTTCTGACCAAAACCAGATCTACAGAGTATACAAAAGATGAACGGCAAAAAAAAAAAACATAAACCGACAACATCATCGGTTTAATTAAAAAAAAAACAACATAATATTCTTCTTCTCATTATTCTGCTCGAACTTTCTTCGATGCTTGGGTAAAAATCCATAATTATGTGCTTTGAGTTTTCAATTTGTTCAGTGCTGTTTTAAGTTTTATTCAGTATAATACACATTAAATTTATTTTCTAATATTTGGATTAGTCTATCCTTTTATCTCTACATATTCAAACCAAATTATTATTTATGGGCAAAAAAAACCTCTGCATATATGCATACATGATAAAAATAGATTTGAATTCAGCAAAGCAAAAATATTTTGTCACAATTTTTGTTCATTTTTCTGTCATAAAATTTCCTTATTTTTTTTTTTTTTTTTTTTTGTTACAACATTATCGTATTGTCTTGCTTTATTATTTCTTTTGCTCATGTTACATTTTGATATTAAAACTAGGTTGGTGGGTGGCTTCTAAATGCATAACACATTTATTTTTATATTTTTTAAAACGATAAACTGTGTAAACGATAAAATTGTATATGTCGTTATATTTTACTGTCTCTGTTTGCTTTATGCTACCAGTTTTTGCTGTTTATTTTTGCAATTTTGCACTATTAGATTGCGAATATGTAGGAAGCTATACACATGTAATGAAATTAAATGGTATGGAGTTGTTAAATACATACATTTTTAATGAAAATTGGTGCGGTAGAATTACTTGAAATAAAATTATGACAAGCATTTAGTGTAGTCGTTAAATGAGTTAAAATAATGCAAATACAAAGCCACAAGTTAAAATTTACCAAATTAATAAACGCCCCAACTGGGTTATTATTATTCAATTATAATAAAACATAGAAATAATTATAAAAAACTAGTCAGTTTGGTTTTAGTTGTAAACATTCAACATATGATAACACGTTGAGAAGGGATTAAAGGAAAAAGTCTGTTCTTCAATTGTTTTTGGTTGCCATTTGTTAAAGTCTGGTAAATAATCTTCTTGTGGTCTTCATTTTAAACTAAGAAAAATATTGCTAGTCCAATTTGTCCCTATACGAATTAAAATTAATGAGTTCATGAGTCAGTTTACAAATTGACGACAATAAACCCGTTTGATTTCATCAAAACAGAGTACCGTATGCAAATTTTGAAAAATTACTTTATATGACGTTAAATGATAAGATAAGTTGGAAAGCTCATCGTAAGATTTACTGGTTGATGAGAAAAAATCGTCATTATCAATCACCAAGGTCTTTTTAAAATAGCAAATACTCAAAAGTATATTGAGGTATGAAATACAAATTTGAGGTTTTATAAAACCGTGCAAAGATTCCAGCACAAAGTATTAAGGCTAATTGTTATACTACCCTAAGCATATCAAAAACTTTAAACTTTAGACTATAAATGATGTGAATAATAATAATAATATAATAATAATGATGTAAAGGAGCCGCCAGAAACATGTTAACATAGAATCAACTCACCTTCTAGACAATATTGATACAAAACGCAGTCTTAAAAGAAGAAAACCTTTTAAGGTGGTTCTGCATTTCAATTCTTATTAATTTTAAATTAAACTAGAAACAAATTATTTATTAGTCCAGGTTTTATTTAATTTTTATTCACCTTTACATTATAATCAATAAAAAATTCCAACCCATTATGCTAATTATTATGATTTAAATTAATGTTTTTTTTTTTTTTTTTGAAATTCCGCTAAAGACTTGAATAGGATTTGAAAAGTAATGGAATAAATCGCAGACGAACTTGTTGCTTTCTGTAAACAGTGAATTCATTATTAAAACATTTTTTACTTTTTGTTTCTTTTGGTTGAAATGGGTTAAGTTTTGATACGTGTAGTAAATGGCTGTCTGAAAGTCTCAAAAACACATTTAAATGGTAAACGGCATGTTACGAAACGTTGTAGCAAATTTAAAATAATAATAATAATAATTCAAATACCAGAAAATAAAGAAAATCCAGAGAAATTGAATGAAATATTTAAATCGATTCACAGAAAAAAAAAAAATCATATATCACAGAAGTTGTCATCATTACATTGTTTCTCGGGATTAGATAAGATTTGCACATAATTGTAAAAGATGTCATAGCACTTTTTGTTTTAACTTGAGATTTATCAGACATTTCCATAAGTTTAATAAATAATTCAAATCTATCCAATGTTTCATATAATTGATTTTATTGATGCAGTGAAGAATATATATATATATAAATATATAATTATATGCATATACATTTTTTAATAATTGTAATAATTGTTATTGTAGCAACGGTAAAGTTTTAATATTAGCATTTCACTTAAAACCTCTAGCCTTAACACCACTTAACACAACTTGAGATATAATTTCCTTTCGGTTAACATTTCAAATTAATTAAAATATTAAACAAAGAAGAAAAATAAAATTGATTATTTAAATAAACAAAAAAAAAAAAAAAAAAGAAACTTTTCGTTGGAGAAAAAGCTTGAATAAATTGTCTCTTGAGAGCTTTTTTTCATAAATTAAAAAAAAAATGTTCACTTAAATTTCTGGATAAAAACATGAGAAGTTAAGGTGAAAAAAAGTAAAATCGTGAAGGAATTTTCGAGCCAAAAATCAATCAAAAAGTATAAGAAAAAAATAAACAAAAATTTATTTAAATAGGGAAAAAAAAATTTGTTATAGCTTCTCTCAATCATCCTTATCGGTTTTCAATTTGTTAAATAAGAAAAATAAGTGTGTCGGCTGTGTGGGTGATGTTAAGGAGAAACGGTAATGTGTCATGATAAATTTTGATGAAAAAACCTTTAACTGAAGCGTAATGCCCGAGGGTAGTCGAAGAGATGGTTTTTTCTATTTTTTCGGGTAAAAAAAAAATGCAAAATGGAAATTGGAAAAGCCAACGTTGAAATTGATCGGGATACAATGTTGATGTTAACGTCAACGTTAATGCAAACGTAAGCATAAGCGTTAAAGGTTATTATTATTAGTTTGTTATTTTACATTGCTTCACTCACAAGGGCGCACAAAAAGGATTTAAAAATTAATTTAAAACTGTTAGAATATAGGCGGGTTATTAAAATACAACTAACGGATAAACAAAAGATGAACTTTTGTTATTTATATATGTATACACCCAGATACCCTCTTTTTTTGCGACAAAATGAATTATGTTAGTTTATTAAAGTACCTAAATTCGTGTAGAAAAGTTTTAGCTTTTAAGCAATATCGCTAAAGGTACGAGAAAATAAAAATTCAGGATAATTTTTACACAATTATGATTAACAATAACAATTTAATAACACACGTTAATACATTTATTTCTATTTTTTATTTAACCATATAAATATTCAATTATTTGTTTTTTTTGAGGTATTGGTTATTTATAACCTTATGCTCCCCTAAGGTCTCTAATATGAGTATAACGTATTTAAATCTATGATTAGAACTAATGCATTTTTAGACGTGAATCTTTAAATTAAAGTGGAAACATGTTAAAGATGAATTCTGTGTGAATGAAAACTTTCTCAAAATATTTCACTTCTTGTAAATTCTATTAAGAAAAGATTTATCTTGTTTTTCCTCTTAGCCCAGTCGGTCAAAGGTTGAAGATAATCTTATAAAAAAATAATAATAATAAAATAGAGAACTAAATAAATAAAGAATATTTCCATCCCTATAACTCAACAGGCAGTTCCTTTTTTTTTTATTTGATTTTTGTAGTTGCTGACAATATTTGTTTACGAAAATTAGTTTTATATTTTTTTTTTATTTTCATCAATCTCAAGATAATGGCAGAGATTACATAATTTGCTTTTGTTTTTATCAATACGAATCGAACATTTTGTTTATTTTTTTTTTTTTGTTATTTTTCAATAAGTTCCACCATTTTCTATTACAGCAAAACATGAAAATTAATTCAAAAATATGAATATGATATGAATGTTTACACGTTACAAACTATACGTTTTCTTAAATTTACTTAACTGAATTTTACTTTTCAACAGAAAATACATTTTTATACCAATTTAATATGTTTTCAAAAAAAAAAAAAAAAAAAAAAGGGACGAGGAGTATTTTTTTCATAAATAATTGGAATTAAAATAAAAGTTTTTATGTTTAGTTTTATTGAACTCATTCAACAATTTTAATTAAATATTTTTTAATAGATTTAATGCATTATTGTATCATATTTCTAAAAAAAAAAAAAAAAAAAAAAATCCACCTAGATATAGAAATATTTCTATATAATTATACGTGTGATTGCCTACATTGAAAGTTTTACCTGTGAATGCCCTGAGAACAAAGAGGGTTTATTTTTTTTTTACTACAAATTAACACTTTAATTTTATTGCAAACAATCCATGTCACCGTGTTATGAATTTTGCTTACGAAAACTCAGTGATAAACTTCAGTTCGTTATAGTTTCCCTACTTTTATAAAAAAAAAAACAACTTTTTTTTTTTTTAGATAAGTTCCAACTTCGCCTTAACTTAGCATAAATGTGTAAAGAAAGTGTCAAAAACAATAGCTAAATTGATGATATTGTTGCTAATAAAATAACCAACTGTATGGTATAAAAAGTTTTTCCATTTTTTTTTTTCACAAAAAAAACTAAAAAATAAACTTTTCAAAGTTATATTAGCTTAGATGCAGGTCAAACCGATAATACAGAATAAATAAGTTAATAAATAAATAAAACGAAAATAAATAAATGATTGATTTTTGCAAAGCGATAGTAGGAGTGGGTAGCAAAAGAGAAAAATATTTTTCCACAATAAATTTTACATTAATTTTAAAAATTCTTCATCGTTTTATAATTTTATTAATTAAATTTTATTGATCAGAAAATAAGTTGATAATTTTATCTTTTTTCATTTATTTACATTAAACAAAAATTAAGTTCAACGTGTTACTATTAGTTGGGCTTTAACAAGGATTGTACGTGCTATTTTGTCATTTTCAGTTTGTTTGCTTATTTAAAAAGTTATTTGTTAGGGAAAATATATTTTCAGTCATTAAAACAATTAATAAAGTTGTTTACAATCAAATCGAATTAAATTTAAGTAGATTTGGTTGTTTTTACAAGATATTAAGTTTACCGTTCAATGCTTTAAGGACTATTTAACTATTATACAACAATAAATAAAAATGAGCTTTTAATTTTGTTAAAAACAAATATTGATCTAAAGTTGTAGTGTGTTTTGAAAATTTTTGAAAATCCCTATAAAGCGTAATGCATTCTAGAATAAATGTAAAAAAAAATTTAAAAAAAAAACTATTTTATAATTGATTTTTCTTTTTTGGGATACAGGATTAATTATCGACTGTTGCTGACGTGGGGGAAACATATATATAGTAATTATTTATTTATGTAATTGTTTCACAGCATAAACGATTTAAAAAAAAAAGTTTTTTTCTTCTTTGTCTTTATGCATCATTTTGCTGATCATGAACCCAAATAATAAAAAAAGTTTTTTTTTCTGATATGTTTTCTCAGCTTTCACCGATACGGTTGTATACGTTTAAACTTTCTTTACTCTTTTGTTTCTTTTAGATTTGATTAAAGTTTCTCATGTATTTATATTTTCTGTTTATCACTTTGAAATCGAAAATATTTATTTAATTTCACTGAAACGAGATTTAAAATTGTTTTGCGAAAAGTTTCTTGCATATTTTAAAGTTTTTTGATGTGTATTTATTATGCTGCTTTTAGAATCGACTTTCGTAATTATGCTTCGAAAATCACTAAATAAAATATTTCACTTTAAAAAAGCTATTTTTTAATTAAAAAAAAAAGTATTGTTCAAATGCAAGAAATTGCCATTGTGTTTGTTACACAAGAAAATTCAAGGAAATCCTCGTAAATTTATTGATCGTCATATAATGTAAGTGTATTAAGGGTTGTTATGTTAGTGATGTTAAAGTTTAACAAGAAAGCGAGCTTTAAACAGAAAATCTATACCAACAAGAATTTACTCGAACATTCTTATAAAATAAGAAATTGGTCAATAAACATTCCATGTGTAAGTTGACAGATCGTTTAACAACAATTTTCGCTATTATTTTTCCTTTGGTTCTTTGACAGACATGTGGTCAGGTGTTAGAATGAAGACAAAAATTTTAAAATCGTTTTTTCTTTTTTGCTGGTTCAAAACGAAGGAAACTGAAGTCATTTTAGAATAATTTACAGCATCCGCTGTGGCGGTCTAGGGTTAAATGTTCGTCCATGTAGAAAAGAATCGAGAAAAAGCAAGAAAATTATGATAATGTTGATAAGGGTGTTCATGCTGATGATGATGATGTTTTGTATACGACAAACAAGACAATCATTAGACAGTTTTTCTCTTATATTACATTTTTTTTTTTATTATTATTTTGTTTGCGTAGTGGTTATCAGGGTTGGTATTTTTTGTATTCATTTATTAACTCTTTCGTATTTCTTTACTTATGAATATTTCATGAAACAGATTTGTGTATACTATTGAACGTAGTTGCTTTTAACATTCTTGTTTAGTTTTCATTTCACTTTATTATCTTGTTGATGTTTTTCGGTTAAATGATTATGCAAGCCAACCGAAATAATGATGTCAACATTGTGACGCTAATATAATAATACAAATATTTTCGTTTTTTAATATAAATTTTATCTTTTTAATAAAAAGAAGTTTGGTTTAATCTAAGGAAATATAATTAGCGATTGTTGGTGGTAATTTTGTTTATTTATTTTGTTTTAATTCATTCAATAGCGACGTGTTTCCTTTGTCTTTGAACAAAATTAATTTTTTTCACTTATATGTGCTCAAAGTAATAACAAATGATACATTTTTGTTTTGTTAATAATATACACCAATAGATGTGTTTATACAAAATCTACATCAGTATCAAAAGCAGCAGCAGCCCAAAAAAATATTTTTGTGACATTTGATCGAAAAACAAAAAAAAATAGAAATTTTTTTTTTAATTTTCATATTTTGATAAAGAAATTTTCTCTTGTTTGATCATTTCAAACGAAAATACAAGCGTCAAGTATTATATACTTTAGCAATATTTCCACTTTCGTAAAAATAACATTTCTATGTTTGTAATTCACAAAGTAATTGCGTTTTACATCGACATATTTATTTCACATTTTCAATGTTTTGCTTGATTCATCTTCAACGTTTGACGTACGTAGGTACACAAGAAAGGAGGAAAGTATAAAAGCACAGAGTAAAAATATAAATAATTGTAGAAAATTTTCATATCTTTCAGCAACAACAACAACAACAACAACAACAACAACAACAACAACAACAACAACAACAAAAATAAATATGTTTTTGATGTTATTCCATGACGCATTATTCGTTAATAAAGTTTTTAGATTTTTTAAATGTATTCTTTTCAGCAGTGATACAATTAAAATTTCATAATCATTTAATATTTTGTAAATACAGCAAACACATTTATGTAAAAGACAAGATTAATTTGTGCAAGACATTATTATGGTTTTGGATAGTAATGATAATATGTTATTTGAATTTAATTTTTTTCTTTTCAAATAATTTTGTTTTAAAATTTTAATTGATTTTAGTTCAAGTCTTGTTAAAAACTTAATCCATTTGATGCAGGAGTTATGTTACATATTTATCCCCATATATATTCTATTTTGTTATTAATTTGTGTTTCAAGATAGCACAAAGTTTAGTTTTATTCCTTTTGAGAATAATTAATTATTTCAGTGTATTTATGCAATGATGCAGAAAATATGTTGAGTATGCTAAATCAATAAAGCTTATCATTGATTCTTAAAAAATGAAAATTACGTAAATTAGAATTTTAAAAATCCATAAAATTTTAGTAAATCAAATTTAATAATTTAATCTTTTTATTTTTTTTTTAAATTTAAATTATTTTTATATAATTTAAAAAATCAAATAAAGCCCTTAACGTTTATAAAAACACTATAAAAGCTACAGTTTGAAACGATAAACACTCTAAATAGAAATATCGAAAAAATATTTCAACTAAGTATCAAGGGGACTTGAATTGATTAATTTTTGCTGCTTCAAATTGTTGAAAACGAAGTATTTTCTTCAATTCATTCGAATTAACAGCAGAGTATTACTATTAATTTGTTTTCTTTACATTACATTAATATCTTTAATATTGCTATTATTATTAATAACAATAACAATGTTAAGCTTTAAGAAACTTAATTATTTTCTTAAGTGAAAAACCCTCAAACTGCTCAGACCATTTAATTCATGACTTTTTCGACATTTTTTCAATTATTATTATTTTTTTTTTATATGGTTTCAGTGTAATCGTATTACTTTTTAATATTCTCTTCTATGCTTTCTTTTAAGTTTTAAACCTGGTATATATAAACAACAAAAAAGATCGTTTATTGCCCGCAAAATAAAGCGAACTTAATTAATAATTTTTTTTGTAATTTTTGTTTTTAATATATATCCATATGCTGGAGCGGGTGCACCTTGACATTGACCAATTAGCGTTAAAAGATACAAGAAAATCTAAAGTATAATATTAAAAGCTTAAAGTTGGTAAGATTTATTTGCAATTAATGAAGACATTTGTTTTATTATAAAAGAATGAAGACGATATTTTCGCCCCTGGAACCACAAACTAAAAATAAATTGCAAAGGATATTGTTGCTGTTAATGTTAATTCGGGTAAATAATAGAAAAGGTAGAATACTTCGATCGAATTACAATTATATAGGGAGGAGATGTTTAATTGCCGTTGGCATAAAATATGAGCTACAAAAGGAAAAAAAAAAAAAACAGCAACAGCAACATCAATAGCAATAATTATAGCATTAATGAACAAAAATTAAAAAAAAAAATCTTAGGTAGAATGGAACAAACTCCATCCCACGATCTGATTATTATTTATTTTAATAACAACATACAATATTAATTAAAAGAAAAACGATGAAATCAAATAACGATGAAAAACTCTCACCCATAGACAATGAAATAGCTTAAAAAATGTTAACTTTTTAAAGCATAGAAAAGGGCTATGGATGATGATTTTAATTATTTATAATTGCAATTGTTTTGTTTATAAGCCAGTGTTGCATAAACGAAGAAAAACTTACTCGCCTAGTTACATTAAAAAATAAATAAAACATTTTACTTATTAACAATTTTACGTTACTTTTCGTTAATTTCTGTTATGTAAATGTTTATATATATTTTTTTATTTTAAAAATTCACAAATAATTTATACACTTCACATTCAATTTATACATTATACATATTTTATTTAATAAAAAATTAATAATAAAGAGTAAAGCGCAAAAGGAAATTTAGGAGAACAAAGATAATATTTATACAGATTATTTTTGGTGGTGCGCTTATGTGGTACTACGTAAATTTTATCATTAGTTTGAGTTGTAGTTGCCAGTGTAGTTGCTACTGTTTTTTTTAAACATTTATATTAAATTTTATCAACAAAAAAATAAGCTCATTTCTTTATATTTTTAATGTTTTTTTTAACAATTAAATCGAATAGACCGAAATACTGAAATAAAATGAAGAAAACGTTACAAAGGACCATTTTTTTTACATTACATTAAAAACATTTTTCTAAATGCTTTTGATTTTGAGTTTTAAAATAAATTACTAAAAAGCGATAAAATGTTCTGCTGTCCAAGAAAACTGAAAACTTCTCAAAAATCGTTTAAGATTAACACAAAAAACAGAAAACAGAAAAAGAAGATGGATTTTAAAATGTTTACCTACGATTAAAAGTCACAAAGGTTGACACATAAATGAAATTTTTATGTTTTTAAATAACTTTCTATTGAAAAGAAAAAAATACAAAATTACTCCGCTGAAAAGCAATTAAAATAATAACAATAGAAGTTAAAAATCCAACGAGTTTAATGTTTTTAAGTGAATGAAACGACCTTTCTTTTATACATTTTTGCCATCTTTTATCGCAAATTTATTTAATTGTTTTATTTTATTATTAGTTTTCATTTTTAACTCACATTCTAACTTGTTGTTTGTTGTTGAGCACGTTTTTCGTACATACTGTTGTTGCTCACCCCCGATTGACACAAACATATTAATAAAGAAATAAATTTTCTATTTTGTGCTTTTACATTGTGCTTTTTTACATTTATAAATGTTCTTGTTTCTTATCAGTGGTATTAATTTTTTTTTTTTGTAAGCTTTATGTTTATTATTACCAGTAAAGTCATCTTAAGTCAAGAAATGATGTGAACATACTAATATTGTAGAAGTTAATTTCAACACAATTATGTCGCACAATTATGACAGTAATAAAAGTAAATTATAATTACTCAGTTTATATATTAAAATATAATTCAAAAAAAAAAAAAAAATAATAATAATAAAATAACTGAATAAGCTTATTGCTGTGCTTTGTTTACATAATTTATAAGATGAAGAAAATTAACTTGCAAGTCGCTTATTCTAGCATTATACATGGTTTTTATAATTTAACAACAATAAAGGACTTTTGTACTTATTAAGCTTCCTGGGTGTATAATATTTTTTTAAAGCAGCACAAACACCATGAAATAAAAATTATAAAATTATCACAAACTGGGGATGTAATTCTAATTTTCATAGTTAATTATATTTGTAACGAAACTCACTTGATAGTTTCTTAATGATCTAATAAACCAATAAATGTTTTGCGATTGAAATAAATAATAAATAAAATTAAAAAAAAACCTTCATGATTGTTTTGGGATTTTCATAAAAAATATTTGCCCTCCCCATTAAAATACAACTTAAAATTCTTTTTGATCTTATTTATTTTGTTATTTTTCTTCACTTTTCTTTTTTTTTCTAAAGGACACATGTGAAACAGAAATAATATCAAAGAAAAACATATAACGTAGCTTTTTTTCATAATATTTTCATCATTTTTCTTGCCTGGTCTGTTTATTATTATTATTATTATATACAAGCACAGATTGAATCGTGGTTATTGTTGAGATTTTTTTTTTTTGAATAGGGGGAATTTTTTACAGAAAATTCTATTATCGTCGCTCGATGTTCCTGGTATTTTATTTCTTTATTTTACAAATTATTGCTGGAATTTCTAGGATTTTATGTATACAAACAAATTCTTTCACCTTAATACAAGAAAGCTAGCATTTCATACAAAAAAAAAAAAACCACTTCGCATTTTTAAACAAAGTCAACTTCGCATAACTTTATTCAACTTTTACTTTTCTTTTCAGGTAATTTTTATAAATTTTTTATGATTTGATTTGGTTACGTTTTTAATTTGTATAAGCAATTTCTACTAAAAATGTGCTAAGAATTTCTCGTTAATTCTTTTTTACATAGAACAATCATCCACTAAACTAATGTTCACTTTTTTTTATTATAAATTATTAATTATCTAAATCACGTTACAACAGAACAAAAAAAAAATAGTTAAGACACTTTTTATATTTAAAATTATATTTTTTTTTTCTTTTACGGATAGGAAAAGATGGTAAAAATTTAAATGCCATGTAATGGAGACTAGGAAAATGTTTCAAACTGTTTGCTTTAGTCAACATAAAACTCGAATTTTCTTTGATTATTTGTTTGCAAAGTTTGCCAACAGTGTGAATAATGGGAATTTTGATCGTTAAATAAAATTAAAAAAAAAAAAATTTACTGGAAAATGTTTTCTTTTTTTTTTTTCGACAAATTTTTGTAAATTCAGTTTGCGTCAATTGTTCAAGCAGCGATGAAATTAAACTTATTTTTATTTATCGAACATTAATCAATTTGAATCCTTTATTTATTTTATTCAACTAAGAAGACAAATTACTTTACCAACCTACTTTTTGCGACAATCGCTGTAAATCAATTTAAAAATCTCGTTAAAAATTGAGAAAAAATAAAATGAATTTGATCAATCATTTCTATTCCGTTTTTTTTTTTGCTACTTTTTTTTTTTAAACCTTCCCCAACCTATAAACTTATTTACGAGTGTTTATATCTCTATAAAGCTTTTCGTATAAACAGCCAAACAAGCAAGTATACTGCCACTTTTTGCAACAAGTTGCCATAAATATAGACAGTCAAATTGAGTTGATTTTTTCGATTTATAATACAACAGGTCGACAGATACAGGATTTCCTCGTTTTATTTATAATTAATGAAAATTCGTTGTAATGATTTATTTGTGTATACTATGGATGAAATGTTTTTATTTATTTGTGAAACTAGAATTCAATTATGGCACTTAATGGGATTTTTTGTGTTGATTATTTGTGATTCTATACGCAACACTGAATGTGGTAATCAAAATATCATCGCCATACCCTTTGCAGCCACTCTGCCAAGTAATCAAATTGACTTTCGCTTAAAAACTATAATAATCCATCTGTTGCACGTTTACAATATACAATGGAGGCGACACTTTTTTTTTTAATAATTACTCTATGGCAAAATATAATTTAATTCGCTTGTAATTTGATTCATCATCGCTATTTATTATTTTATTAATTTTTAATGAATACACAAACGATTTCAATGTCCTCCGCGATACGAATTTTAATGAGCTTTATTCGCTTTACATTTTATAGTAGAAACTTTTTTAAGGATCCATAAAGGAGAGAGCAATAATTAATAAATTCAATAAAAAAAATATTTGACTTACATTTTAGCTGGTCTTTGATTATTGTTAATGGTGGACTCCAATTGATTGTTTTCACCTTGCCAATTGTATCCTCTTGTGTGTTTTGGTTGTGCCAGTTGCCTCGCCCCGTTTTCTCTAATTTAAACTTAGAATTAGACTTTGATTTATTATATGATTTTGTAATTAATGTGGCGTATGGGTAATTTGTGATTTTTATTTGAATAAATAATAAGGGTTTTCTAATCGATTGACGGTGGCATGAAACAATGAGTGTTAAAATTAATCAACAAATTCATATTTGTTGGTGGGTGTATTTCAAGTATTCTTATGGGCACCGAATGTTAAGCGTTAATCTGTGGATTAGTTGTTTCAACTATAATTCCCATATGCAAATAAATAAATTAGTTGAGAGAGATAAAATATACAACAAAAGATTATAAATGATGCAGATAAAAACTTTTTATCTTATTTCGTACTAATATGAAAATTAATTATTTTCATGAATTTTTAATTTTGGTTTGAAATAAAAATGTTAATATCGTATTTCGATGCTTTTTGATGCTAATCACCCTCATTTGGTTTATTTTACAAATGTCGCCGGGATTAAATAATTGTGTTTTTCTTAATTTAATTTAAATTTAAATTTCACAAAAGGAATATGTATAACTTTTTCTATAATGAATATTTCATTGTTTTCATAATTAAGTGTAATTCATGCTTTAGGGTAAAATAAATATAATTTGGTTTTATATCGAAATTGAGATATAATAATTTTTAGTTTTTTTTATTTTTTGCTTTCTGTAGCGAATCCAATTTTAACACTTTTTATTATTCAATAATATTATTCAGTCATAAACGCACTTAATTACTTTATATATTTAATTATAAATTCAAATTATATCGTCACAAACACAAAACACACATCTGTTGCTGAAAAATGTTTTTGCTTTCTTTTTTTTTTTTTTTTGGTTGATATTCCGCAATTACAAAGTTTTTTTTTTTTTTTTTTTTAATTATAAACTTACTTAATATGTGGTTATAAATTTATTAATATATTGTATGTTTAAAAATTAAATAATTAACACCATCCGAGGCGCTGCCCAACAAACAGTGTCAACGGTCGTTCGGTCGGTTAGCGACTGAAAATTGCGCGCGCAAAACATTCTATTTATATGCGAAATAATGTTTGCTTGGCTATTACTGAGCTTGCGTTGTGAGTAATATGCCTAGAATTTTTGTGCTTGTGAAGTGTATTGAAAGTAAAATGAAGATTAGTGCTCCCAGACAGGAAGACGACTAAACAAAGTACTACTCTGCTCCGTTATATACTGTAGGTGTTTTGGGGGTGATTTTAGAAGCAACAACAGGTGGTATTGGTGATGGTTTGTGTTATTGAAGTTCTAACCGAATTTTTTATGTCGTTCAGTTCTGTGCAGTTTTTTTTTTTATACTTTTAGATTTTGTGAGAAAGATCGTAGCGAGATGATACAACTAAACTATCATATGCTGCGACGCTGAACATTATGTTAGAGACACGAGCTATAATTTTTAAGTATAGCCGATGTTGATGTAGAATGATGACGGTACAATGGAGAAATAAGAGCAAGATAACTTAGAGGATGAGGCGAAGGATAAAGACCTATAATAAAACATATTCAGCTCTCATGTAGCATATGAATATACCTGTGGTATGGGCATTAAATGTAAATAGAAAACCTAAAAATATATAAAGTTTTCATTGAAAACGGCAAATATGGTTACAAAATTGATTAATTATGGCGAACAATTTAAATTAATTTGATTGTGCTATTTGAATTTTTAATTTTTTAATTGATTTATATAGAAATAATAATTATTTTTAATTTTTTTATGATTCAATAATTTATTTACTGTTCTCTTAGCCAAACCATTTGCGCCCAGTTTGCTTGTAACAGATAAAAGCAAACAAAAATTGCGCATTAAACTTACCAATGTATGTTTGATATTTTTACCTTGATATCCTTGATTCCCTTGTTGTGCTTATTTATAAATAATTTACTTGTTTTTGTTTTGTTTTCATCCATACAAATAAAAAAGTGGTAATACGGGGTATGCTGAAAAAGAAAATTGAAAAGTAATCAGGATACGGAAATTTAATAAAAATTAATAAGGAAAAGCAGTACTGTTGCCAGTAATAGAAAAAGCCATATTTTGCCTGTTTACTGTTTTCCGTATAAACTTTTTAGTAAAATGAAAAGCTACAACCTTAACCTAATTTTAGTAGCTGTTTCTAGGTCATAAAAGGGAAAATCTAGTTGGTTGCTGGGTGCTATTTTAAAATTTTCTTTATGCATGATGATAACCAATGTGCTGAATGGGCATAATAATAAATAAACAAAAAAATAAATATATATATTCTCGGGTGTTGCAAAATATTTTTTCTTCTCCTGTTATGATAAATAAATTATTTTTGCCTTTAAATATCCGGATTTTCTGTTTCTTTTCTGTTAAATATTTTAGTGCCGCAATAAAGCAGGCCAACCTGTTGCCTACACTATTATGGGTTCTTTCTTTCTTCTAGTATCTTATAGCATGTCGACAACAGGTAGTTGATTTTGTATGTTTTTGGTTGCATTATTGTGAAATAGTGAAATATATAAATATTGTATTACTATCTATTAATAGCATCTTTTTAAGAATTCAGAGATAAAATTTTAAATTTTTTTCACTCACAAAGCGACAAAATAACAAACAAAACCGAAACTCATAGCATTATTTGTTTCATGGTTTCTATCGAAGGGGTTTTGAAGGACTTTTTTTTCTTTTAATATGAAGCAACAGACAGTAACGCGTTTTATGTTGTCAAATAAAATTGTTAAACTAAATAATTCACGCACTGTGACAAACAACCCTTCAACCAGATTTAATTTGAATTTTTTTTTTTATTAATGCTTTACTTTGTTCTTAGGATTGCCTGCCGTAAATAACGTTACATTACGTTACGTTATATTACATTACATTACACACGAAATACGGTAAAGTGCACAGTTGAGTAAATTGCATATTAGATAAATAAGCGTTATATGTTTGTGGTTATTTTCTTTGAATTTGTAAAATGGAGATTTTGTTGTTTTTATTTAAATGAAGTAAATATGAATATTTGAATATCAAAATTATCTGATTTGCATAAAGTAATACCGAGAAATAAATGTTGAAACTACTTACTAGTAATAATTCGCAGATGGTATAATAATGATTGGTGTTAATGATGCCATAATCAATGTTAACATTTCCCATGTATGGTAAATGAGTTGAGTCATTTAAAGCAAAATATTAAATATTAAACAACGCGCTAATAGCTATTTTAAAGTACTCACTAATTAGAAACATCTCGATTTCAACATATTTAATAGTTTTTATCAACATCCCAATTAAATTTTAACGATTTCTTCAAATACAACTACTAATTATTAACACAAATTGATGATATGTCATTAAAGTTCCTGTTAATCATTATCAAATGCTCTTGTACTACTAAATAAGAAGAATACGAAGAATTAAAAAATATCTCCATTCCAGGTGATTAAACATTATTGTTATCTCGAATATAACAAGGCTATTTTACTATCGAGCTAAATTAGTTTTAATAGCACAAATCCAACTAAATGAATTTAATGACAATAAGTCAACTGTACGTAAACAACTATTAGATGGACATTAATCGAAAAACCAAACCAAATATTATTTTTTGTTGTATTTATATAAAAACTGAAAATCCTATTTTATTGTTTTCATTCGAAACAATGTTGGATACATGATAGGATGAATTATAGGGAAAAGGGAAAAATTATACAAAAAAAAAATTAAAAAATTGCTGGTCATGTCATGGCGTTTTATAATAAAAAAAAATGTTTTAGAGGGAAATTGTGAACAATAGAGAAGCAAGGTTACAGCCAGGCAGCACAGCCTATATAATTGAGGAATAGTTATTATTGATTTTTTTTTTCTTTTAAACTAAAATCATCAATAATCAATTCAACATTGTTGTGATTATTACAAATTTGAATATTTTTTTTAATTGCTTCGCCAAACTATTAAACTGTGGAATTTTGTTTTATTTTTTTTTTAATTAATGGAAGTGATTGAGTACTGAAGCATTTAGATTATGGTTAAAATTGTTGCTTTTTAAAGTGTTTTGTTAAAAAAAATTTAATCAATAAACCATACATGCAAGTAATAATATACACTAGAGACATTATTAAATAGGTGACACGATTACTCGATATTATATATAAATATATACATTGGTATTCTCGCAAATAATAAATAACCACATATACAAATAACCACAAGATATAATTTTATATTTTTCATTACATCCAAAATACCCTTTCTGTGCTTATTAAAAGTTAAAAGTGCGAAAAATATGAAGAAAACATTTCATCTCTTTCATTAGTAATGAGTTTTTAATTAAATTGGGAGACTAATTGGGAGAATAGACTTTTCTAATAGAAAATAGATTAACAACAGTTGAAACCTAAATAAAAATTGTGAATGTGGTCACTTTGCTATTTGTTGTTTTCCCGTAGGAATTCATGTTTTTTTTATCTTGAATTAAGTGTGATGAGAGTTGCGTTACGATTCGTTCCACCCAACTATCTCACAATTGTTTGCAATGGGACTAAGAACTTTATCGGTTAATCTTTTCATCAACATTTTTTTTATTTTTTTTTTTTTTGGTTTTTGAAGCGTAAAAATAAATTTTCTGACTACAAGGGGTTGGTTAGTGTCTAATGTTATCATTTTGGAATATTTATTTTCCGTTGATCCAGCATCGCACACACAAACACAAATCGATTTCATAAATATTACACAACGGCGCATATAAGAGGCGAAAGAATTTAAATTGATTTTGATTTAATTCGAAATACACATCATTATTCTGTGATTTGGATTCGTTTTTCGGTAAATTTTCTTCTTTTTATCATCCCTGTTCCTGTTCAATTTCAGATTAGTCTCAATGTAAATGCATGCAATTTTTACTGGGATTTTATAAGTATTATCTGCCAAAATACGTGAATAATTAAATCGTGAAGTATTGCATGGAAACGTCATTTCGGTTTTAATTAATTTTAGTTTAAATCTAGATGACAAAAGAGACTATAGGGCTTTATTGAGATGAGCAATATGGAACAAAATTAGTTACATCTTTTATCACAGATCAATAACAATAATAGTTTGGGGGTCTAAAATGCGGCGAAGTAGAAAAATTTCCAAAAACCTGCTTGAAGTTAAAATTACCAATTTCAGCATATATCTACAATTTTACATAATTATAAAGCAATCAAATTATGAATCCCACAGCGAAATCAAATTATATTAAGGCTAAATTTTAAAGATTTATTGTTTACTAATTTAGAATATTCCAGTTTCCTCGGTTTTATTTAATTAAAAAAAAAAAAAAACATTAATTGTAACACCATCATTATGTACGAAATAATCTACAGAACGCCCACAACTCAATTAAAAATTAATCGAAAAGTATTTCGTTTGCAAATTGAAAAATGATTAGTCATTTGGACTACTTGGATTTTGGATTAAATACGATAATTAAACTGCCATTTGTTTTATACCATTCACCTTAATTGACTCTGAATGCGTAATCTGATTGCGTTCCGTTTAAAATTTTGGCTGCGTCTCAAATTTATCATAAATATAATTGATTATTTATAAAACAAACGTTGCTCATGCTATCATTCTAGTTTTCGTTATTGAAGTTATTGATAATTCATTCCAATTTAATAAGCGTTTTAAAACCATGTTTAATAAAAAATTTCAAAAATCTTAATGTATTGCTTAATTTTTCTTATTTAGTACTGACATTATATCATCAAAATTACGAACAAATATATTAAGTTCTGATGACATTGTTAATCTTGTGACATCTTGTAACATTTTAAAACGAATTATTACGAAATCCTTTACAGTTATATTGATCACACCTGAGTCTGTCTATCACAATGTCTCACAAAAAGCAATGAAAGTTAAACTCTAATAATCTAATAATCTAATTAATGGCACATAAAAAAGTTTACAAAATGTCAAAAGAGATAAAAAATATTACTGTTTAACCAGTAAAAACCGATCGACTAAGTCCAAAAATAATTCATAACATCATTTAAAACAGAAACAAATAAATAAGTAATAACCTTACAGATACCGCAAGGTCAATGTATATTTTATTTATAATTTTAATTAAATTAATTTCTGTATTATCTAATTTATATTATATTATTTATTGTATTAATCCAGAAATGCTTGAAACTGATGGATATTTTATTTTACTGTGTACAGCCGTAGTAGCAATAACCATATGAGGGGAGAACAACTAGTTCATATAGAAAAAGGAAAATTAATTTTAAAATACCTGAAAGCACAAATGAAAAATAAATAAAAAAAATATGTTTTCGCAGAGAAATTTCGTTAATTAAGGAATCAGATAATTTTTTTTTTTTTTTTTTTTTAATTACCTGAGGGCAAAAATCTGTTGTTAAAAACGCTATGCAGTTGCGCCGTTATTTCCAAATACATTTTTGTGCTTTTGATATGAAAATCAATTATAAATTTATTTTGTTAAAACCAAAATTACAAAAGGTACAAGTCAAAAATTACCTCGGCTAGTGTTAATAGATATTTGTCATATTTTCCGTTTAAATAGTTATTAATAAATAAATCTTTCTTAATCGAATCATTATGAAAAGTAAAAAAAAATCTAAAATAAATAACTAAAATCTTACGAAAAGAAATAAATTTATTAAGTAAAAAATCAATAATTTGTTAACAACACAGTTAATTTAAAACATTGATGCCAAAGTTTTTTAATTTATTTATGTGACTAAATTTTAAATTTTAATTTGCTGTAATTCTTTAAAAATATTTATTAATAGCTTTAATTAATTGTAAAAGATGTTTTTTTAAATAAATGTTATTCTCAAAAGATTGTTTAATAAACGCAACATATGTGTATGCAGCTATAAAGTAATGCAAACCATATGCTTCGATACAAAAATACATATAAAATTGATTTATAAATATTTTATTTAAATCGTATTAGAAGTCGGAGAAGCTTTTGAAATGCTTTAACTATTGGAGTCCGAGTAGCACTTCACATTTTTGAAGTATAAGAGACGGAGTCGAAATTTATTTCTCATGACTCCACATCAGTGGTTAGATACCTGTAGCATTTATATGTGTTTAAAACGATGTCATGATGTCAAAAATTACTGACGGTTTAACAAATGTTAACAGAAGCTTTTCAATAGAATTTAAAATAAAATGCAGGTATAGAGATTTTTTTTTTATTTATTATTATTGTGATAGTAAAAGTTTGCAAATCAAAATGAATAGAACTAAAAAGTTTTGATTTTAGTTTTTTTGTCTAAATAAATGGATGAATAACAGGTTAAAAGGTAGTTTGCCAGCTCATCACTGTTAGTCCTTATAGATAAGGGTGTTTTTTTGTGGTGTTTTGTTTGAACATTTTTACAATTTTATAAACTTTGACACTGTAGTTATAATAAAAAATAAAAAATCTGTAAAATAAAATAAAGTGGCCACAAGTTTTTGTAGACTTTTGTCAAAAAAAAAAACTTTTTTGTCTAGTTTTCTCTGCTGTAATGAAAATTTTGCTTTCAAAAAAGTCAAATCATTTTTTAACAAAATACAATCCCTAGCTACTTGGCATCATAAATAACTAAATGAATTTCTCTGTCAAATTCAACTTTGCTTTTACCTTTTGAAATTTTCTATTTCAATGAATTTTAAAAAAAGAACAAATTCTTCTCTATATTTTATTTTTCTAAATAATAAAATTATTATTTATGGTTAATATAAGTTGGCAGCACTTGTGCGTAAAATTTTATGGTCATAATCTTATATATTGTTAGTGACATATCATTAAACTTTGGCTAATAAGTGCATCTTACCCTTTATCCCATTTACGTTTACATCTTAATTTTCTAGACATTTTATTTTTGTGAATGAACATCCACAAATGTTCAATTGTACTTATGAATTGCATAATTAATTTATAAGTAATTACTAAGTAAGTAATTAGTAAGTAATTAATTAATAAGTAATTACGTAACAACTAAGTAATTGTTCTTATGAGACATTTACAATGTACCGATAATGAGGGTTTGTTCATGCATAACAAATCTTTTTTTTTTTATGCATCCCGTGATAACAATTGTTGCTACGTAAATAATAATTAACGCACATAAATACAAACCACATCACAAAAGAGGATTAATTATTTTTCCTTTTTGTTTTACAAATTCAATATTTCTGTTAAGGATTTTTATAAAATTATTATTATTTTTTTTTTTTCGTTGAAAACATTTAAAAATTTTATTAGTCCAACAACAGGAATGTAAATCCTCTTATGAACTAGGTTTTGTCAATGAATTTTATTAAAACGGCTTAGTGAAGTTTATATGCATTTCTACAGTAATTAACTAATAACTAGAAATTAAAAGCTTATAAATAAATAAGCTAATAAAAAATATTAATTCAAATGAATAATTTATTTATTTTGTTACCGTGTCAATGTAAAAAATGTGAGAGCATTAAGAATCGATAATAAGCACAAATGGATACAGTAACGACTATAATTAATAACAATGAATAACGTTGACATAAATGATACATCTTTTTGTCATAAAATCAAAACACTAATAAATCGGTATTGTAAATATTTTCATTTGTGAATTTTTATTAAATATTCGATAGCAAACATTTCTTTTTCTCTATTTCTACCATCCTCAATTCAGTAACGAAGCTATGATAATAATAATATTTCTCGTGTTACCAATGAAAATGCTTGATGTTACATTTATATTTATAATAATTAAAATAATTATTTTAATTTATTGTTTGGAATTTTGAACGGAAAGTCAAGTTTATTCAAATAAACTTTCGCTTTGGCATTGAATGAAAACGAAGAAATTTTGTCTTAACTAGAGAATTCCAAAATAACAGAATTCAAACAAGAAATAACTAAAAATATAAAGAGTTCCTTTATCTCTGTCTTCTTAAGAATATGGAAAAGTATTCAACAAGTGTAAAAGCCAAAAAAAAGTTTCTTTTTTTTTTTGGAAAAAAAAAAATAATTGTACAAAAGGAAGGACGGAAGGAAGGATGATAAAAACATGAAAAAAAAAAATAAAAATTCCAAACTTAATCAAGTAATTTCCTCATCAGTTATTTTGTTAACAATTCCATAGCACAATCACAAACACATAAATTCTAAATAAAAGAGAGTATAATGGCTAACCATCGAGTAGAACCCAGATGAGTGTGATTGATATTGTTAATGCAATACAACCAACAAACTTTGGTTACTTTTACATATTTAAAACGCCCAGTTATAAAAATATTTATTTATATTCATACAGAGATTGGGATGTAGAAACGAACAATACTGGACGTGTAGTGAGGAGCTGAAACAATTGGGTATGAGTCATCATGTACATCATGATAATAATCATAATAATGAATCGATACAATCTTGAACCCAGTTTTTGTGAAAAATTATTTATATAAATAAAGCAACAGGATATAATGGGTAGAGGATAGAATTGGAGTACCACCGGAACCAAAAAATATGCCTTTCTGGCCCATTTTAATGGGTAAAAATAATCAAGAATATGGTACAAAATTGTTATTTAAAAACAGATCAATATTGTCCTTTTTTTAGATTTGCTTAAAAAGTCATGTCAGAAAATTATCGATTATTTTTAAAGGCGGTTTATTTTTTTTTCTTTTTAATTTTTTGGATTATGTACCGTATTACGTATCATCTGTTGAATGCTTTGTAGTTTTTGAGATGGTTCTTCCATCTTTGTTTAATTTATTTATAGACCAAATTGTTTAGGTTTTTCGGCCATTATTATAAATATTTTGATAAGCAACAGAGCAACAGAGCAACTGAAAAAGAAAATTAAATCGAAAATCTTTTCCGCTTGAAGCCACCGAAAAATAAAAGATGTGAAATTGGAACAATAACATTAATAACAAAATAACATGAGTTTTGTATTATTTATTCAAAGAAAAAGCAATGATTTGTATTGACATGTGGAAGCAAAAGAATATGCTGTTTCTGTCAATCTTCATTTCATTCAATGGGTGCATCCGGCTAGAACAATGTAACACAAACGTTTCATATGCGCCATATATTTAATTAATTATCTTTCGTTATTATTAAATAAAAGCAGAAACTACTCATCATAATGTACCACTATAAGCGATTTAAAACAAATAGAATGAGAAATTACTAGAAGCGGTATGATATAAAATCAATAATAATTTAATCCAAAACATTTGCATATTGAATTAATAATAAAAAAAAAATAAAGTTTCAATTGGAAATAGAATTATATCAGTAAAACAAACATTCGTTGTTGATTTTATTTAATTATTCCATTTGCACTCGATCTTGGTAATAAGTCTTTCAACGAAGAATGACGAACAGCAAATAATGACCATTTGCTTAGTTACAAGTAAAAACAAAGTTTTTATTTATTAATTTTAATGATAGTGATTAGACTAAACCAAATAAATGACGCATCACTTACAATAATAAAAAAAAAAAAATTGACGTGCTTTACTTCTAATTCAATTATTATTCTTCCGTGTTACGTTCCCTCAAATGTCATTAATTTAATAAATCGAGACAATCAATTAAAAAAGGGAATGTAAAGTAAGAGCTCCAACATTAACAAAATAACAGTAAAAGCTAAAAGTAAAAAAAACAATTCAGGTGGTTTGGTGGGCGGACTTCGTTACGCCATTTAAGGATGCTATTCTTGTGTTTCTTTTTTTTTTGCTAGAGTAAAACAAACAAAAAAATAAGAGAAGATAAATAATTAATTATAAAATAAAAAATTGGGTAGCAAATTTTCTTCTTGTTTTTTTATTTTTTTTTTAAAAGACGTCATCGAATGAAATTTATTTTTGTATTAAATTAAAATAAGAAAAATTTCACCGACTCTTTTTCTTGCTCTTCTTTAGTCAGATTTGAGCAATTGTTGCATGAAAGTAATGTGATAAAAGATAAAACTAAATAAAATAATATTTACTAATGATAATAATCATAAAGAAACATAAAAATCCTTAAAGTGAACACAAAATCCATCTAAATAAATGTCAAAATACAAAAAGATTGAATTTAAAAATGAAAGAAACAGAACACCATTTCCAGTGTGTTCTTTTTTATTTGCGAAAAAAAATGGAAATAAAATTCAATTAAAAAAACATAAATCATAATCATCATCATTAAAAGGGAGAAATTTTTTTATTTATGTTGCTACCATGTTACAATGTCGTTTGGAAATATATCGCCATTATTACTGATAAAATGAATGACAAGAGTTTTACGTAGAAAAATATAATATTTATTTTAAATTAAGACGCAATGAAATTACATAACAATAAAGTTGGGAATAGAGCATGTGCTCCTCAATTGTAAAATAATCGTAATCAAATATATGTTGTTAGGCAACTGAGCTGAATATTGAATTCAATTGAAATGAACTGAGCTAAAAATATATTTAGTTAATCCTTTAAATATTTATTATTAGTTGCTTTTTACCTTTTACTTTGTGTTGTGTGCGCATTTCAATCAAATTATTCATTTATTTATTCCGGAGGAGAGCATATTTTGTTGATATTTAAATTTTCCTTATGATTATTTATGGTACAATATATCGCCCACATCGTAATGGATAAATATTAATAAAACGAATGCGATTATGGAAAATTCATCAAGCCAACAGGAGTGGATTTATGATTCATGAGTAATAAACCGTTTTGATCAAGATTGGTAAATAAATTGTTTTATTTTAAATCAAACAAAATAAATGTATTTTTTTTTTCTTTTTTTTTTTGTTATGGTTAAAACATTTGTTTATGCTTTTAATGTGTTTTTTCATATGCTTAGAATATTTTTTATACATTAATAAATAAATTAAATTTAATCCCCTAAGTACCAGGCTTGTAAATATTAATAAATATGGAAGATTTGTCATAAAATCATAATTTAGTGAAATATATTTTAATTTTGAAAACGTTGAATTGTTGATAGCATAGTGTTTTGAAAATTTCAATTTGAATCGGCACTCGAAAAGTTATTTCTTGAATTTTTTTTAAAACATATTGTAAACTATTTATTACAGTCGCTTAAGAGCATGTTTTAAACTTACCATCTTTGGTTTTAATACATTCATATTTTATACTCCCAAAATTCTTGTCTACTTTTTCTGCAACTGATAAAATATCTTGGAATATAATCCTGAATTGAAATTTATCTCATTCATTTCACAATACTCAGTTCATCTCTCAATGTAACCATAAATCCGATTTTGCTTTTCTTAGACTGTCCCTGTTTGTCTTTCAACATACAATAACAAAAATATACAATTACAAAATCTATGGGCAATACAATACTAATCAGAAAGTAGCCATTTATTAAAAATATTGCGTCAACATTTGTCGACAGCAAAAATAATAAATAAAAACCAATTTTTGTATTCACAAGTAGAATTCATAAAATATTCTCTGTGTGTTTAATAATAATCACGTCAACGATCAATCATTTCTATTGTTTGTGCTGACGTTTCTAACGCTTTTTGTCGTTATTATTCGGTTTATTTTATACATTTTATTCTTGTATACTTGTTGATTATATTTCTCTAAACGAGTTTAGTAGAAACATATATATATTTACAAACTAAACTGAAAAACTAAATTCTCAATTCTCATTGCTTGAATGTTTTATTTTTCTTTATATCAATCTTGGTAGTTTGGAGTTTGGAGTTTGGAGCCATTTTCCAAAAAGCACATGGGAATTTAAAATATCCCAAAACTAAGACGCGTAACTTCGTTTTTTCGATTGTTGCCACAAAATTTAAATTATCATTCAAATATCCTCAGCTGGTCAGATTAAAAATAAAAATCGTCTTTAATGAGATTGCTATTGTTGTTAATATTTAAATATTTAATATAATGACGTCATTATTTGTTAACATATTATCTTCTTCTTCTTCTTCTTCTTCTGACCCAAAACTATGCTAAATCGAAGAAAGGTTAATGCCAACATGGAAATTTAAATAAAGACCAATTTTGATTTTTCATTTCTTTTCTTCAAGATACCTTATGGGATAAAGGTAAAGTAGGGAATGGGTAAAATAGGGTTGATTTAGATTTTCAATTGAATTGAATTGAATTGAATTGTCGTCACATCTGGTTGAAATGAACTAGTTAAGTGATTGATTGTGAGTAGAAACATTTTTATTGAATAATTGTACAATATTAGTAAAATAATGTTACTACTGAGTATTTCCTAATAGGGAAACACGTTAATCTTATTTAACATTTGTAAATCGGGAAATATTGAAACTTTTAGTATCAAAATAAAATTAAACTTCAATGCACTAACTTTAATAAATTTAATAAATTTTATTTCCGATTGCTTTGCAAGCATAGCATGTATATGCTAAATATAGAATTTTTTGAAAATTCTGCTAGAATGAGTACACTTTTCTGTTTATATAATCTATAACGAAGTTAAACAGGGAGTCTCTTATTCCAAGCTGATTTTCATTCAATTTCGCTTAATTAAATCTAAAAAATAATAATCTTTTCCTATGTAAGATTAAAAAAAAAAAAACTATATTTCAGAGTAAATTATATTTTAAAATATCGAAAGATAATAATAATAATAATAATGAGGAAATAAAGAAAATGAAGCCAATGAAATATGAGCGCACAAATAGAAAACAAATAAAAACAAATTTAAATATAGAAAATAAAATTTGTTTTGCTTTAGTTATTTATTTATATTCTGCAAATTCCTAATTAACAGTTTATTTTATTATTTAACATTTGATGTTGATAATTCATGATCTGCTGTTGAAAAGAAAATAAAAAAAAAAAAGAATCATTCTTTTGTTTTTTTTTGTTTTTGCGTAACTTACACAATGTTACCTTGCGCTACACAGAGCAAATCCACCGACAGTATGACCCAGTTATTTAAATTTTTTACTTAATTTTCATTACTGAAAACCAATAAACGAATAAAATGATTTTCATGACATATGAGAGATAATTAAATTCGATACACCTGACTGGTTTCGCTCAGTCGATATTAACAAAAAAAAAGTTTTTTTTTTTATTTTAGTTTTAGCTATTTCCTGATTTCCATCATAAATGGTATAAACAGGTAAAAGGAAAAGTTTTGGATTTTTTTAAATTTTTAAATTTTTTTGGTTATTATTATTTATGTTGTCTAATCGTAGTAACAAAATACTTAAAGGTCTTAGAGAGACAATATTCTATTATTAGCATAACAAAAATTCAATTAAAAAAAAAAAAAAAAATTTTTTTTTTTAGGGTAAAATGTAGCGAGTGACAAACAATCGAGTATGATAAAAGGCAACAAAACACATGCGCATGCCAATAATCGATATAATATTTATTATTTTGTATTGCGCCCAAAATATCCCAAAATTACAATAAATAAGCAGGGAGCTTTTTGCGTTTTTTTTGTGTTATCAATAATAACAAAATAAAAATTAAATAATAATAATTATTATTATTATAAAAAACTAGTACAAGCTGCTTAACATAAAACCTTTTACTCAATTTATATTTTGAGTATTTTTGAGTATATATTAAAAATAAAACAAAAGCAAAAAAGAAAAAAAAATACTTTTATTATTTAAATCAGATTTGTTTATACAAAAATATCCCTCATATCATTAATATAAATGGTGGGTTGATATTTAGGTGATTTTACAACAGAAGCATATTTTACATATCATAAACATAATAATGAACATAATTGTGTTGTACCTATGTATGTATATAACGAATATAAGCATCAATAGCAGCAACACAGCCAAGTACCTTAGGCGCACCCTTGATTCAAATCGTGTTATTTTGTATGTTTGTTTTTTTTTTATTTTTTTTTCTTTATTAACTTTCCATTCAAACTAACTACAAATAACGTAATAAACATATTATAATTAAGTAAAGAAATAAATAAATAAAAAAAAAAACATAAACTTGAACATTATCTATAAATACTTAATGCATATCATAGGGACAACAATAAAACTCGTATAAAAGATTGGAAAAAACTGCGTGGTATATTGCAAGATTATGGAATATTAAATTCATAGAAGATTCATTCAGATGTAATGCTAATTATTTATTAATAATACACGTTGTATGTTTACATAGAGTGAAATGGGTGAGATCCAATTATTCTTGGTTCAGTTAAGGCTTATACAGAAAAGAGAATGATGGCACGAGACAAATTCTACACAAAAAATTAATGAAAGCACACATTTATAATATTGAAATATGAAAAGTATCAAAAATTTCAACGAAACATAGTCATCACTACACACTTTTAAAGATAAATTCGGGTGGACGAAATTTAAACAAATGGCAATTTAATTATCGCATTTAGTCTGAAATAAAATTGGATAATCAAACTTCAATTTGGAGTCGAAATACTTTTCAATTAATCTTTAATCGGATTTTGGTGTTTTTCTGCTGCTTCAATTATTCTAAAAAATTATAAAAGAAATTATTCAAAATCGCATTAAGCTATGATGCTGCATTTCAATTAGCGTAATTTGATTGTTTTGCTATTTTAAAAAAATTGATAATTGAAAACCACAAAGAAAATTTGTAGTCATGTTGAAGTTTTTGAGTTTTAGAACCTCGCAACATTTAGCAAATTTTTGGCTCGTTCTATATACTTCCTGTAAATAATGTCTTTTTACCTAAACTGTCACCTGGGTTAAAATTAATCAATGTAGAACATAATTGATGCTTCCATCGATTAAATCATTTCCGTGGCAGATTCCCTTTGTTAGACTAAATCAGTTAATCCTTAAACAAATTTAGCCCTAATTGCATTATATGCATTTAAAAAGAGAGTAATCTGAAATTGAACAGGAAGAGGGACATTAAAAGGAATTTAAAACGTTTGCAGAAAAACAAATCCAAATCGTAGAATAATGATACGAGTTTCGAATAAAATTGAAATCAATTTAGATTATTTCTACCCCTCTAATATTCCGCCTAGTGTCTATTTTCATTCTTCAAAGCAATCGATTTTGTGCCTGTATAGGCGTGGGATCAACAAGTACGACAACAAGTAACAAGAAAAACAAAAATATTTAAAATGACGTCATTAGACGGAAAACCACCCATAGTAGTCAGCATATAATTTTTTTTTTTGCCTTAAAAATTAAAAATGAAAACAGGAATGTTGAAAACGGAGAGAAGATTAAGCGATACAGTTCGTACTGCCATTTGCATGTAATTGTGGGATAGTTCGTGGGTCGATTTGAAACAAAATTCTCATTACATTTATTCCCAGATCGCTATCCAAAATGGCATTTCAGACAAAATAATCCATTTAACATTGAATCCTGCGGGAAAGACTTTAAATAGCAGAGTGACCAAATTCATTGCGATCAGACCATTTTCGTAATTTCTAAATTCTTTTAGAATTTATTACTGAAAGAGTTGAGATAATTTAGAAACCACTTGCACTTCAATTTTAAAAATAAAATGATATTCTAAAATGTTGCTTACACTTTTTAATAATTTCCTAACAAAGATTAATTTTTTTTATTTCCGACGTTATCATCTGATTGTGGGATGACGCAACCATATAACTAGATGAGTATAACGAAATAATGTTTTTACAGCTGAATAAACAGCTGTAGTATGAGAGACGTTATATATTTAAATATCGATTCGATTAATAAAGTAATTAATTCATTTAATAAAATTAAATTTTTAATAATTCCCGTTTCAGTAAGTAGAAAGAGGTAATTATTCAATTTTTCATATAAATTGAATTGATACATTTTATTTTGTTCCTCTTCCTACGACCAAGGCTGTCGTGTTACCCCAAAATTTAACATTTTTTTTTTGCTATTATGAGAGCGCTTCGTTATTAGTTCCCATGGTTTTTATCCTATGGTTACTGACTAGAGTTACGGTTTTTATTAAATGTGGTATTTTTCAATGTTCAAAAGTAAATAGCAATTGTGGAAAAAATAAATATTATTTTCTATCTATAATAAACGTTAATTTATAATGAGGTTTTGCTTCACTGGTTTCTGCTGAACATTGATACGGTTTATCTTGGTTTTACTTTTAATTAATTTAATGGGAGAAGGTGTACAAATAAATTATTATTTTTTTTAACTTTACAATATAAATTCGTTGTTTGTTATTCTTTCGTTTCTAAATAAATTTCCTTTGCTGTTGCAGATTTTTTATTTTTTTTTTCTTTTCTTTTCCTCAAATCCGTTTATACCTATAGCTAACTAAAAATGAAACAAAAAGAAAACAAGAGGCAAAAGTATAAATTGACAAAGTTGTTAAATGAAGAATCAGAAAAATAAAGTTTATTCTTCATTCTTGACGAATGATTTGATTAAAATGAAACATAAAATTTAACTTAAGACAGAATGATATCTGTTGATGAGTTTCTTTTTTTTTTTAGCGATTTTTCTATGTAACGAATCGAATTTTTTTGTTTAGAGGAAAATTATTAGAAGGAATTTATAAAAAAAAAAAAAAACTATGTGAAATGAAATTCTCCTATTTAGAGAAACTGTTTGAAATGGAAAAATTACGAATGATTTATTAGTTTATGGAGTCCTAATTTGTTATATGGTTAGAGGGACATGAAATGGGAACAAATATATGCATGACAGGTAATCGATGTTATTAAAAGTTCTGAAAATATGTTGAAAATACTAACCACTCACAAAGTTACTTTGTTAGCACAAGGTAACATAACAAATATAAAACTCATTTGACGAGATTCGAGTAGTAGCTGCTATTGTTGTACATTTTCAACAAAAGGAGTTTTTCTGGACAGTGCACAATATTTACACTAAGAGCCATTTTTATTTATGTTTCATAATTAATGAGTTTTTTTAAAGAAGCTACTCGCGCGTTATTAAATACTCAATATCCACAACAAGAATCGTATTTTCTGTTGTTTTGTTTTGCATGACTGATTTCTCAAATCATGTCAATGCTTTACTCAATACCACCACCAACACCATCACCACCTTAGAAATACAAGCATCCTTTTCATTTATCTAATTAATTATTTTCATGTTTCATCCATCATCGAAATGATTTTTCCACCTTTGCAAAGCTCATCATTTCGGCATAATGAAAGTTTTCATCTAAAAGTTTCCTTTCAAATTTAATCAATTCTGTTGTTTTGTATTTTCTTTAAATAATTAATCCACTTCAAGTGATAGGCAATAAATAAAAAAATTGTTAACCTTTTTCGTTTTCATCTTTTTTTTCTTTATTTATATTTTTAAATATATTTTTAAAATTCCTTCTCACTTTGACTTTTGTAAGATTTCTGTTTCAATATGTTTTTTTTTTTAATTTTTAAAAGGATTTTCAACAAAAGAATCGATTATGATTTTGATAGAGAGCCAACTATTTATCGAACAAATAAATAAATAAAAATAAAAACTGTTTATAAAATCATTCCACAAAAGTTTAAATGAAATTCAAAAATTTTCTATTTTATATTTATTCTGTTGGACGGCTTGTGTTGGTTTTTATTCCCCTTTTTTTTTATCAAGTATGAAAGATTTATAATAATAAAAAAAAAAAAATAAAGATTTAAAACCTTGGAAAAATATTACGTAAGAAAAATTTTAAACATTAGATAATCTTTACAAAGTAAAATATAAAAACGGTTTGTAAAAAACCATAAAAATAAAAGGAAACAATTTCCACGAAACTGATGAAATAATTTTAAAATAATTAACAAATTGAATTATTAGAAGGAATTAAATATGTATATGTATATGAAACAACGCTGATACATATCATCCTTATACTATGGTGGATTCATTATCATTTTTTTTTTATTTACATACTTTTAGCATAAATACAATTGAATTTGTTCACCAAAAAAAAAAAAAAAATACAGCAAAAAAATTGTTACTATAAATAAAAATATAAAAACGAAAAAAAAAATTATATAATTAAAATTTACACGTAAATGTAATTAAATCAGTTCAGAACGAGGTTACATTTAGCATCGACAAACATCACCATTATCGAGGTAGAATCAACAGGATTTATCAACCATATGATTATGTTTATGTTGGTTTATGATTTATTTGCTAGTAGTCACATTATTAACATTCTCACAGCATCTTTATATTGTTACGGAAACACGGTTAAACGCACACAAATAAAATAACAGAATTATATATTCTATTCTATTCTATTCTATTCCATTGATTATTTTCAACATGTTGTTATAACAAAGAATACAAACGTTTATTTTTAGCATATTAATTTATTTACTTGTTTAACTTGATTACATTTGTTGTTTCTTTAATGATTTTTATCGTTTCCTTATTAACGACCATCATTTCAGTTAAAACAGTTTTTTTTTTATTTTAATATTTTGTGCAAAAATCAAAAAAAAAAAAAGAAGAAGTATTTCATAAGTAAAAAATAGTAAATATGTAACAGATGGTATAGTTTATGAGAAAAAGAAACTTTATTGCTTCGCCGGATGACTGTCAAGAGTACGGCAATTAAACATTCGCCGTGCCGCATTTAGTAATGCGTGACTAGATTAACAAATATAAACGGGAGAGAAAATCAGAGATATAAATAGAGATTAAATCCCAATGCGATGTTTCCTTTTTAATTGAATTCTAATGTCGCAAGAAATTGATTTATGCAAAGATAAAAAAACAAAAAACAAAAACAAAATCCTTTCAACAAAGTTTTAATAAAATTATAATTATAAAAAGAAACCACCATCTGTTGACCGATTGTTTTATAAATCTAAAAAATACACTCGTTCTGAAGAGAAAATGCTTTTTAAAGCATACGAAATAAATACGGCAACTTGTTGCAAAAATGGTAGAATGGTTAAAAAGTGTAACATTTAAATCTAGGGTGTAAAAGCTTTATACTTTGTTAGAAATAATAAAATAAAACAGGAGAGTGTATGAGGTTTTGTGCTTTGAAAGCACAGAAACAAGCAAGACAACAATATGTACATTTGCATTTCAATTACATATTTGTACGTTCTAAGTGAATACTGGTGAATTTATCTAAGCTTCTATTTACACTTGCGTTCAACCAGAATTAACACAACGCAGATTCAGCTCTTGTCTCTTTTTGATTAATATTATTCATACTTTAAAAATGTTTATCTTTTTAAAATAAACACCGAAAATATTTTTATAAAACCAAATAATAAAAAAAAATAAATATATGTATATATATTTATTTTTTTTTTTTCATTACGCTTGGCTGCAGTTGGCTGGGTTTAATAAACTTTTGATTGTTATCTTTATATAAAAAAATGTAGCTTTTATGTTTTCACAGAAACGATTCTCTCCATAGTTGTAAAGACGAAAGGCAAAATAGTGGCAACAAAAACTATTTTCTTTAACTTTGTTTGCAGTCGTTTTGTCTTGTATTTGTGTGGCAAAAGTTCACTGGTAGCTATGACCCAGCTTTAATTACAATGATGACAATGGTTCGTGACGTAAAAATATTTTGTTTAAATTTAAAATAATTTTTTTTTTATAATTTTATATTTTTGTTATAAGCAAACGACTGAAAATAACTTTAATTTTATTACCGCACGCTTTGCCTGAATAAATGAAATTATTTCAAGTTTAAAACAGACCGGATTTTCATTTAATTTTACTCTGTGTGTGTGTGTGTGTATGTGTTTGTATGAAGAGAAAAGCCAATTAAATTTTTGTTAAATTTATTATACTTCCAGCTATAAAAATGATTTTAAACGAGTATCCAAAATGCTGTAAAAAAGCTAAAAAATGCATAAAAATCTTTCTTTTTGCTGCTTTTTATCGTAGATGATTTTTTCTTAAGTTTTTTTTTTAACAACAGGTGAGTTCTTAAGAGGCTAAAGTTTATGATTATTAAGATCTGTGAATATTTAGCTTTATTAAAACAAAAGAAAAAATCCAGTTTCACGCTGGTTTATCCGTATAATAACTCAAATATAGGGAAGATATTTAAAAGCTCTCAAGTGTTTTATATGCTTTTTGTGCAGATGAAAATGAATGTCATAAAAAATATTGACTATGGAGGAACAGTTTAACCTTTTTGGAAAAGCTTATTAATAAATACATTGAAACATTACTGCAACTGGTATAAAAATTAATAATATTAAATTACACCATTATCGATATTTATTTAAAATATATCAATAATATTAATTATTAAATATTTGGTATTTAAATAAATAAATAAATAAAAAAGAAAAATTGTTTATAAAAAAACCAGGCACCTCCATCCAATATTGAAACTTTTCTTGTAATTTGTCTATTAAATTTGATTTTATCTGTAATAGAAATAAAGTTTCTATATTTTAATTTATTTTCTTATTAAATGTACTAATATTTATCTACTTAACTTAAGAATTCACATTGACTAGCTAAACTATGCATATGCTTGGAATTAATATCTCGTACATTAGTGGGATTCAAACATGATTTGAACATAATTTTACCGTCAATGTCTTAAAATGATGATAACAATTTTTAGAATACCAATGTCGCATCCCGAAGAGAAACTAACTTTATTTTTTAACCAACCCTATATAGAATTAAATCAATTTAAATGCTTGAGTATTATCGTATTATCAACTTGTGGAGCATCAAAATCACTACAACTGATTAAATATTCATAAACATGAATTCCTAACTTTACAACGTTAATATACGCAATGACGGATATCTTATCTCTATAATTTGATCAATTTTAAATAATGATAATAATAATTCTTTCTTAAAAAAATAGAAACATACAGTAGAACAATCATGCAATTTTCTAATTTTCTAAGGTAGTTATACAAATTTCTTGTCAATAAATAATTTATTTGCTAGGGAAAATTTTGACCAAGGGTGTAAAGTTTTCTATAAATGATCACCTGAGGAATTTTTACAATGCTTTGCATGTAGTGAGAATTAGATTATGTATACAACGAAGCCTGTAAAATAATAATTTTGGATTAACAATACAATAATTGATATTAATATTATCATTAACATCACAAGCATCACCGCAACTGCAAAATACTAAATAAAACATAAAGCGGTTATTAAAAAAAAAAAAAATCATAAATCAAGAATATAATCAGATTAATAATCATTCATTTGAATGAGATATTTGATATTTTTTGGTTGTGTGTGAGGAAAATATTTAAAGAGTATTATAAAGATAAATTTTTATTAATTAATTTAATTAAATGTTGGTATGAAAAATATTTTAAATTGTGGTTCGTTTGTCTACTAAAAATACATAATGATGAAAAAAAAAAAAGAAAACAATGACGTTATGCTGGCAGTTTTGTTTGCCCAGTTTCAAATGTACGACGCATATCAACAACAGTTGGTACACCAAACCAAACCAAACCAAACCATAATAAAATCTAATCCATTAAAGCTAAGCCACAGCTCTTGTCATTGTTTCTTTAGTTAATAAAACTCTAAAGTTCTGTATTATGGCTTTAGGGGTTTTCGTTCATTTTTCTGATTTTAATTATAATAAATTTTATTATTAACAAGAAATTTTATTCCTAATGAAAATTGATTATAAGAAAATTTGAATAATTAAATAAACATTTTTGATGAATTTTTAATGATTTTTTTTTTTCTTTTCTATAATTTTCTATGGGGGTTGATTCTGGTGTTGACTTGCGGTTGTCATCAGTAAGAGTTTCCTCTTATTTATTTATCCTAAATCAATTAAGCTTATTAAGCTAACAATCGATATTATTTAATGATTAAAATAAATCAAACTGTCGATTCTGTTAACAAATCAAATATCAGAAGAATTTTACTTCAGCTCGTATTTAGAGTTATTAAAAATTTTTTTTTTTTTCGTAATGTTAGAGAGTAGAGTTTAAAATGGCTGGCAACTAACAATTATTATTCTATATTCAACCTTTTTTTTTACGGATATAAATGAAAAATAATAAAACGACAATAACAACATTAATAAGAATAAAAGATATACCATCCTTCACCTTCCTCACCAGATTTTTGTTCTTTCAATTTTGTTATTTTTAATCAAAAAGGAGAACAAAAAACATTTCTTTTGTTTTTCTATTTTGGTCGTTGTCATTGCTGCTGCTGTGCCTATTTCTTTTGTACTATCGTATTTAAACAGCTGTAGGCAGTTTTCCTCTGCTGGTTTAAAGGGCACAAAAAAGTATTGCAAAATAAGCATAATACAGGTCCATAATTATTATTTAAATGGGTAAATATATAAAATTTATAAATACATTAATAGTTATAGCCAATGCTAACGATGTTAATAACTTTTCTTTTTTTTTTCTCCAAGGTTGATGAAAAGCCTGGTTGTTACTGGGTGAAAGTAGCTTTTCTCATTATTTAAACAAAATTCTGAAATAAATAAAGAAAAATATCTCTTTGATGTTGTTTTTATATATTTATTTTAATAAATAATATTTTAAAAAATAAATTGAAAAAAAAACCAACAAAATTGGTAATAAAAGTCACTATGGTGACAGTTTTTTATCTTCTCAAATCCGAAGCAGCAAAACCGCTATAAAAATTAAAAGGATAGGAAAATACAAAAGTTTTTTTCAACTTTTGTAGTTTTTTTTTTTTTTAAAGTGAAAGCTTTTTTGTAAAATTATAAGCATAAGCCATAAAAGGAAGCGGCTTAGTAAAGAAGTTTTTTTTTAACTAAGAAAGTTAAAATAAATGAACCAATTTTAAAATCCTAAAAAGTAAAAAAAAAATTGTTTGAACGAATTAGACAAAATTTGTATTTCCACTCAGCAAACAAACAAGAAGAAGAATAAATTTTCTTCTAACTTCTAGCAAAATTATCAGTAATATTGTAAACATCTTTCCGGACAATTCAATGAACATATTAAAATATTTCTATGATGAAAATTAATTAACTCACAAATGAAGAAACTAAAGAATTTATAAACACAGATTTCTGTCAGACTCATATGCTTTAAATAGAAAGCAATAGACAATAGAAAATAGACAATCATTTTAATTAATCAAATAACACATAGCAAAAAATAAAATAAAATAATAATGAAGGGAATGAATAATAATTATCCATTCTACGCTTATGCCATTCTGTGTTGCTTTTTTCTATAAGCTTACTCATCTAACTCTACGCTAAGAACAATTACTAAATGCTATGACTGTTTATACATACACAGCACTTATTATTTAATAATAAATAAATAAAAATTAAAATTAATTTAATTGAAAATCAACAATAGGTAAAATCTAGTTTAATGTATTCGCTGTTGCTAATAATAGGCTTTTGTGTCACTGTGTGAATCAAAAGCAAGAACAATCACCGACTTTCACGTACATATTTAAATATTCTTATTAATTCTGCTAGCACCAGAAGAAATTCTTATTATTTATAGCAAGTAGCTGAAAACTAATGTTTATTTTTTCCTCCATTTAGTTATCATTTCAGGAATTAACTCCTAATAAATATTCACACGGAGAAACAAATCTGTACTAATCGGTCTAAAAAAAAACAACGATAAATCGTACGACTGTTAGGTGATTTAAAAATCTGATTAATTAGTTTGATTAGTTTAAATCGGCTATTCATGTAGTCTAGGATTAACAAAGAAATTTGTAACTACTCTTCAAAATTTTTATATTTATAGTAAAAACTTATATTTGCTATAAAATAGTATTGGCAATGATTCATATTCGATATGCATCACTTACTAAAAGTTCATCAATATTATCGTTGCGAAATTCCATCAGTAAATTATTTTATAACAAATTAATTAAAAATTGTTTAGTCAAGTTTTGTTTTGTAATTTAAAATAAATAAGAGAATCATATCGTTTAAAAGCCACTTAAAACATTCGGGCTGTCATTTTCTAATGCTATTATTGACGTAATTTTAAATTTTAAAAGTTCATAAAATGCAATTAAAAAGTAAAAGTATTAAAATTTAATAATAATATTTTCTTGTCTGGCAGTTAAAAAGTAAATATAAAATAAGAATCTTCTCAATAATTTACATAAAATAGGAAATTCAACGGATTTATGTATATAAATCATGTTTTGACAAGGGATAAAACAGTTTTTCTTATAAAATTTATGACAATCGCATGCTTAATGCCACTTTAATAGAGACCTCATCATACAAACGTGTATTCTCCAACATGTAAACGAAACATTTTAATATTTTATGACACAAATAAAGCAGAAAAAAACGCATTAAATTATATAAAATTAAGACATATTATACGATTCTTGTTTTTTTTTTTTTTTAAGTTATTTCACTCTTTTCATTGCGTTATATATGTTTTTATTGCCGTTAAAGACAGTTTACAGCGATTTGATTTAATCAAAAAAAAAAAAAACGAAATTTGTTTTTCTCAAATCTGGCCGTTGAAAATGACAATTTATGCTGAATGATTCATTTTATTGCTTGATAACACATGTAAATTTGTTTTCTTAAATGCATTAATTCTGTAATTGGTGAAATAGTGAAGTCAACAACCACTTCAGCCGTGTGTGATAAATATTTAGTAAAAATAAATATTTAAATATTTCATACAAATTCATATAGGTTGCGCTGTAGTCATATTGTGTGTATAATAGAAAGAGGAACCAAAGTAATCATTTTTGTGTATATCAACAAAACGTCAAAACAAATACACAAAGTTGTTCAATCAGAATGTTTACTTTCCGTATTTTGTCAATTTAATTAATTTATTGTTAATAGTAAATATAAAAGTGATTAATCATTTTTTTTAAAATGTAATAATACTTTTTACTTTATATATTTAGTGAATATGTTAACATACAAAATAAAGTCACTCACTCATTGTTTATTTGTATATTAAAGAAAAAAAAAGTTTTAATCATCAAAAGCGCAAAAAAGAAATTTTTTTAGTTAATTATATACTTGAAATTTTTGTTGTAACTAACTACGAACAAAAATGACGGATATACGGATTAATCACCGTACATTTATTTTCTTATTTATTTTTGTGGTAATTTGTTTTGTTTTGCTTCTGTCGCGAGACACGAGTCACTGTCTTTCGGATAAAGAAAATCAACAAGTGTTATCTGCGCAGACAAACGATAAACTTCCTATTATTTATGCTGTAACCCCAACTCATGCACGTCCAGTACAAAAGGCCGAGCTAACCAGGTTTTGGCATTATCTCCGTTCATTTCTTCGTGCTTAGGCGAACAGCAATAATTAATTTCATTATGTATTTTGGTTGTTTTTAGACTGTCGCAGACTTTAATGCTTGTGCCAAATGTGTTTTGGGTGATAGTGGAGGATGCTGATTCTACGTCTCAGTTGATCAGCAGCCTTCTTAAACGTACAAAATTAGCCGAACGAAGTATACAGCTGAATGCAAAAACACCTGTTGATTACAAGCTAACAGGCAAAGTAGGTGTTTGTATAATTTGTTCACATCTGCATCGAAATAATATCTTATTTTTCTTTAAGGATAAAAATTGGAGTAAACCACGGGGTGTAATTCAAAGGAATCTTGCATTATCATGGATTCGGGCACAGTTGACAAGCTCCGACACGCACCGACATAGTGTGGTGTTTTTCATGGATGACGATAACACATACAGTGTTGAAGTGTTTGCCGAGATGGCGCGCATTGAATCGGGTCGCGTTGGCGTCTGGCCAGTCGGTTTAGTGGGTGGTTTAAATGTTGAAAGACCTCTTTTAGACGCAGAAGGAGTTGTCATTGGTTTTAACAGTGCTTGGCGACCTGAACGTCCTTTTCCTATTGACATGGCCGGTTTTGCTATAAGCAGCGAACTATTGCAACGTCACCCAGAAGCTCAATTTAGTTACGATGTGCAACGTGGATATCAGGAAAGCGAATTTTTGAGACATGTAGTGCAACGTGAAAAGCTACAGCCTCTAGCCAATCAATGTCGTGACGTTCTCGTCTGGCATACACGAACCGAAACACCTAAGCTCGATGCGGAAATTAAATTACAAAAAGATGGCAAGCCATCATCTGATGATGGCATGGAAGTCTAAACTTAAAGTTACTACGAACAAATTTATAATACTCTATTTGAATAAATATATATTTTTTATAAATTGTTAATTTATTGAATATATTATGGATATTATTATCATTATGTAAGACATTTTTATTTTACAATTTTTTGTTTTGGTAGATGACACTGACTTAAAGACGAAAGTCAATAAATCTAAAATATGTACTTCTAAGATTTTTAAAAATAACGATGGTTAAGAAAATAAGAATACTCCTATTTTACACACATGTTGAGCACATTGATCATTTTTTAAATTTTTACTCCAATTTCGAATGAAGGTTGAATATCGGATACTTAAAATCAAAAAAAAATTAAAATTAAATATGGTTCTTAATCATAGTCCCCATGTAGGATGTGCTGACATGGTGAAGTGATTTTTACATTTAAATATATCACAAAGAACTTTGTTTCATTAGCTAGATAATTTTTAATTTTAATTTTAAGTATGATAACCATGACTGTACTCAAACAAAACAGACTTTCATCCTGTAATTTATAATACAAACTTAAAATCAGCAATTATTAATTTATTACTTAATGTTACTTTTTTTTTTTTTAATATTTTCAAACAGCCTTATAAAATGCAACATCTTATTGGATCCCTAAACTTTCTTGTTCTTGTGGGTTTCAGTCTAAGACATCTCTCTATATTATTTTCGGTTTTTTCAAGTAACCAGTCCCATTTTAATACTTTAATTTATCTTTTAAGTGGTTTAGTAACTAGTTATGAATAATCATAATCACTTGGGTACATATTGACGAATACCATAGTTGTAGGTTGTCTTAAATCTTCCTGGTTCTTTCCCTAGTGAAGTTATTAGCATAATTGGGCTGGTAAGTATGTGCGGATTCTGAATTTTATTTATTATTGAATTGCTTAATGAGTTTGATAAATCGCTGAAATATTGAAATAAAACATTTTTTTTTATTTTCTTTATTTATTTACTTAATTTATGTATGTATGTATGTATGTTGTATAATTATTACATGTAAAATAATGATTCATTAATTTAAAAAATATCAAAAGCTACATTCATTTAATTAAATTTCCCTTTTTAAAACTATAAAAAAATAATAATATAATTTAAGTAAAATGCGCATTACTGATGATTGTTAGCTTAATTTAAGTGTTTTTTAATAATATTACTTTAGCCGCATATTTTTTTTTTTTTTTGTTTACTTAATTTAACTTATTTATCCACAAATTAATAATTATTCTAATTTAATTTCATATTTACTACAATGATTTTACTTAAATTCATGTTTATTCATTTTATTTTTGCAGATTTATATCGAGTTTTTATGTTTTTAGTTTTCTTAATTCTATTAACACAATTAGCGATACATTATGTTTGTGTCATGGTGTGGTATTAGGTTGATTATGGAATGAAAACATAAAAAAAAATTATTGTGACTAATTTTTATTAATTTTTTATTCGGTTTTGTTTTTTTTTTATTAAAATTTACCTTTCATTTGCTTTATGAATGATCTGAATTTAACTTAAATCATTTGTATATAGGTACAGTGCAAGCAGGCAACAAAAAAAAAAAAAATTGATAATTTGTATGGAATGTAACATAATCCTTAAAATTATGTAAAATTTCTTATTGAATCCTTAATACTCTGGCTAATTGTGAACAAAATTGAATTAAAAAAAAAAAAAAACCTAAAAATCTTTTGAAAATACAATGCCGTCATTTTAATTTTCTTTTTTAATTATTTAAATAACTTTTCTTAAGACTAAAGTAATTTTATAATTATTTATTTTGCTTACATACAAATTACTTGTTTATAACAACATTGCAGCAATTCATATCCCGTTAAATGTTGTTACAACCAGGTTATTATTATTATTTTTTTTTTTTTGTAATTTCTATATTTAATTTTTAGATTTGGCAACAATGCAATTTTATAATTATTTTATATAATTAATTTTTTTTAATTTATTTATTTATTTATATCGCAGTGCTACAATTTTCTTCTTTTATTTTTTTTTCTCAAATTTAATCCACAACGTTAAAATGGCGGAAATACTGTGTTCATTTGTTTAATAATAAAAACAAACAAACAAATAATGGCAAAAAGTTAATATTAATTAGCAATCATTACCCCATTTTGGTTTGTTTTCCAAAGCTTTTGAGCTTTATTTCAATAAAATACAAAATCAAAATTCATAAAACATCGAGTAACTAACTAGCTTAAGTTAAGCAGATATAGATTATATTTTTTTTTTACATTGATTAAAGTTACTTTTAGCAATAAAAAAAAATTTGGCAACACTGGTTTTGTTAATTTAGATAAATTTTTCGTTTTTTTTTTTTTTTTCTTTTTCACGAATTATTTTATATGAAAATATTTATTTATTAATAAAATTTTTTTTTTATTTGTTTTTGTTTTTCTCTTATTATAATTTTATATTCAATTTTTTTTTTGTTATTTATAATTTATTTGAGACACAAAAAAAAAACCGGAATAATAAGAAATGTTCACTAATTATAGATTTTTTGTATATTTTTATGTTTTGATAATCAGGACGTTTTCTAAGTTTTCTTTTATTTGTCTTAAATTTTGTTTTGTCATGTTTCAAGTGTTTTATTTATTTTTTTTTTTTTGACAAAAAAAGTATTTTCTTCTTAAGTACATTTGCGGTGAGTACGGGTGGGTGGTAATTGAAAATAATAATAGATAACGACATACGTACTGATGTAAATCAATAATTAATGCTTAAATTACTTCTTTTTTTTCTAAGATCATTATTTAAGTGAATAGATAAGTAAAATAATTGTCTTTCATTAAAATAATATGTCGGAATATTTAGCTGGACGATGACCGATGAAACAAAGTTAACAAATAACAAAAACACACAGAATGTCTTTAAATTTTGTTTTAATTATGATGCCGTTTATTTTTTGTCTACTTAAGTTTAATATACCTTAAGTATTTTAATTACCTTAAGTAACAGGACATTAAGTATGATTTCGATATAAAAACAGTTAACGGTGCTAAATAATTTTATTTCAAAATAATAATTTGTTATTTATCCATTATGACTTATCCAAAAAATGATTTAGTACCAGCATTAAATAACCGCGTAAACCTTAAGCATTGTCGTTATAATTATTTGCAATTTGTACCAGCACTCAATGTTTCATAATTAATTTGATTATTTCTTTAATTAATTTTATTATTAATATAAATACTAATTTTGATTTTAAAATAAATTATATTATTTAGTTATGTTGTTTTGTTTTCAATAAATTTTAATTAATAATAATAAATTATAATAATAATTATTATTATTATTATTTGAATTTTCTTTTTTTTTTTTTAATTAATTATTTACATATAAGATTAAATTATTAAACAATAAAAAAAAATGATTAACTTAAAAAAAAATTATTGTTAATTGATTAATGTTAAAATAGAAATTATATTTGGTTTAAGTTTGCTGCCATTTCGGTTCCATTTTTCTTTAGTAATAAACTTAATTAAATTATATATTTTAACCACAGCAATTTTGTTTGTTTTCATCTTTTCGGTCGTAAATTTGGTTAAGTAAATAAAATGTTAAATTTTCTCAGTCTGTCCGGATAGTTTTTTATGGGGGGTTGGTTATTTGTTCAGCATTCATTTTGCTTTTTGTAAGTTTTTTTTCGTTATATTCACACTGCTGAATTTTTACCGATAATATCACCGCTTCGTGAGTGAACAACCCGCCCGTCAAACTCTACCGAGGAATTATTTTTCATAATTATACCACCAGGGCCGGCTGGTAATGAATTCAACGGCTCACGCTCCTCCCTATTGAATATTATAACAAAACTAAAAATGTTAAATATTTTTTATTTACAATTAAAACTAAAAAATTCTTAACAATAAAAACACCAAACAGAACAAAACAAAACACAGGGCATGCATAATGTCAAATCAAAAATAAATCAAGCAATAATATAATTAAATATTAATAATAATAATAATCCACGATATTTTTTTACACTAAAAAAAATTTAAAAAAAGAGAAAAACATTTTCATGCCAAAACAACACAAAAAAAGATGATTTTTTATCTAAAATATTAAGAAAAAAAAAACTGATGAATAATCTTACAATGGTGTGGTTAGTGGTGTCCCACCTAGTTTAACAGGTGGTGGTAACGGCAACGGTGATGGTGGTGGCTCCTTAACTAAATTACCACTGCAATAAGGTAGCGGGAAACGCCAACCGTAAAGACTGCACAGTGAGTGAATTTTTTTTTTTTTTGGGATTTTGGAATATTTTTTTTTATGTTTGTTTTGTGTATTTTAATTTTTTTTTTTTTATTTTTAAATAATTATTTTTTAGTTAAATTTCATTTATACAGATAATGTATTTTTAGTGCAATGAAAATATTAAAAAAAAAAATAAATAATAAAAATAATAATAAAAAAAAAAACCAACCAACTTAAATGTTATAAAATGTGTTTAAGGCTTTGATAAATGTGTAACAAATATTAAATTAAGTTTAAAAAAAATAATTAAATTAAATTAACCATGAAATGAAAATGTGCGCCTAACTTATGGTATTAATCACCAAAGATGTTAAATTATTGTTTAATGTATAAAAGCGGGGTCTCACCTTCCAATTTTGGTTTCATCATCCAGGTCTGAGGGTGAGCGCTTTGTGCGTCGGCACATTGTCGCCAAGAGCCCAGCATTTACAGTAAAACAGCAAATGACATCAATCAATACTAGTAGTAATAAAACGCCACCAACAGCGATTCCGATTATTGCAACGGACGACAGCAATGGTTGATCAACTCGCAGAACCACATCTGATCCTGTTTTTTCAGTTATTTATTTTTAGTTTTGTATTTACAAATTATATTCAGTGCAGTTTTAAATATTGTAGGTAAAACCGGGTGGCAGTTGATTTTTATTTATTTATAATTTAATTAATCAATAAATCAGAACAATCAATTTTTACAAAATTCAAGATCACAGAAGGGAAAATACCAGAGAGATAAAAAAAAAAGAAAAAAGAAAAAGTTAATTAGTCGCTTCGATTAATTATTCTACTAAAAATAAGTAAATTATAAGATAAAAAAAATGAAACTAATTAATCAAAAATGCTTCATATTAAATATTTGACAAATTATAATTTTTTTTTTTTTATAAAATTAATTAAAAAAGGAGGAAAAGAAAATGCAGTAAAAATCGATATCAATTTTCCTTCTTTTTTAAACTAATATTACATAAAACCCAAGAAATAATTAGTTAATAAGTAAAGGTAAACTCAACGGTAATATAAATTTAAGAAAATATAAAATAAATTAAAAATTTTAAAATTTCATTGTGGTAGCAAAGACGTAATGAGTCTTAACTATGGTAATTTTATTTGATAAAATTTTATACCAGTTTCATTGCCTTTTAGTTATGAAATAAACATTTTTATGACTATTTACAAAAAAAATAAAAAATTAAATTGCTTTCATTAATAATTAATAATAATATTTAAGATAATATAACACATGATTAAAGCAAATATTATCCTTAATTAAAAAACAAACAGACAAATACAAATTACAAAATATGCCCAACCGTTAAACAAACAAACATATAACGAGTGAATTAATAAATAAAAAACATAAATTAATTAAGATAAACAGATATAAAACAAACATAAACATAAAACAAACAAGCAAAATTAAATAATTAAAAATAAAAAAATCATTTAAACGGAAAATTAGAAGAAATAAGGAGAGAAACAGTAAGACAGGTGATATTTTTTGAAATTTTGATTTAATGTTTTGCCTTATTTACAAGAGATAATTTTAATTTTTATAATTAAAAATTGAATTAAAGTAAAGAAAGAACCAAATTATTAAAGAAAAAAAAAACTAAAATAAAAACAGACAGAGATTTCCACTAAGAAAACTAATTCTAATGAACCAAAAAAAAAAAAATAAATAAAATATTGTTTTTCTATTATCTAAATTTATTTAATTAATTAGTTTTAACCAAACAAATATATATTTTATTTAATTAATTATTTAAAACAATAAATTATATTTAAATTTTCTTGGTTTTTAATTTTTGGTTGCAACTTTACCTTTTTTTTTTTTTTATTTTTTTATTTTTTTATTTTTACGATTTACTAGAAAATTACTTAAATAAGATGAAAATTTTCGCTGTTTTAATTTTATTTAACCACACCAAAAGGTTCATTTAGTTTTTTTTAGCACAATTTTTTTTTTTTATTAAACACTTATTATTATATATTTTTATTAGGTTAGTACAAATGTGTTGTCTTGTAATTTGTGGAGCAAAATTACTCTCATAGTGTTGTGTCTTTTTAACAGTGTTAAGTGAATAAATTATTATCAATGAATCGTTTCCAAAGTAACAAATAAAAACAAAATAAAAAATGTGTTTTTATAAAAATAAAAAAAAAAAAAAATTATTTATTGTAATTTTCAATTGTTTTTATTTTCTTAAGCTACTAAAAATAAATTTAAACTCTTATTATAACGGAACATATATTATCAAATTTTAAACAAATGTAAAATTGAATGTGAAACAGAAATGAAAGTAATAAATCGCTTAAAATTTGTTTTAATAAAATTTTAAAATTAACTGAAAAAATAAGAAAAGAAAAATGAATAATTGCCATGTAAGTGTTAATTGATAAATGTGGCTGCGGTTTGTTTGCTTAAGATAACAGAAAAAAAATTACATATATTTTCATTAAAGCGATTGTTACACCGTCTGCATGAAAAATATGTTAATAATAATTAATTTCTCTACTTTTTTAACGGTTTCGAAAACAACGTAACTTAGTTTTGTGTTATTAGAATGTCAGCAACTGGCATAATACTTTACATGAAAAAAAAAAAAATTGTATAGAGTGAAGCAGCAAAAAGTAATAATAATTAATAAAATAAAATAAAATAAATTAATTTCCCTTCATTTTATTTTTAATATTAATTTTTTTTTTATTTAATTTTCTTGGTTTTTGTTTTTTTTTTTTACAAATTTCTTCTTTTTTTAATTTTAATTTTAATTTTATTTATTTTAATAAATTTAATTACGTGATTTGCTTTTAAATTTTTTTTAACTTTACACATTTATTAATTTTTATTTATTTGCTTAATTTAATATTTATTTTTTTTTTTTTTTTTATTTATTGTCGTCTTAATTAAATTAAATTTAATTTATGGATATTTTTCCATATTTTCTTTTATTTCTATAATAATTTTTTCTTATTTTGATAACAATAAATGATTTAATCAGTTGCATGTGCTTGATTTGTGATGTGTGGTTGATTTATGTGTGTTGTGTTTTATTTGTTTTTTTAATAAAAAAAATTATAATTAAAATGAAATAATTAACGCAAAATAATATTAAAATTAGTCACATGAGACAAGTAAATTTAATTATTTTAATACGTTTGTTGCTTTCTATTTTCTAGGTAATTAATTGTAAGTATAACAGATCTAATCAAACAAAAGATTCCATGCTTTAATAATTAATGTTGTTTACAAAACTAAACTATTTCTCTTTATATATTACAATACAACTTATTAAGTAATCACATCACAGTCCCTTTCATGAGGTATGTACACAAAATTATAGAACCCCGACAGCGATTTTGTTTTTTAGGCAGTTTTACCAGAAGTCACGTTTTTTCTAATTTACGCAAATTTGTTGCCAGATTTAGAAATTTTCCGTTGGCAACGAATTCATTTGCCAACGGAAAACAATTTTTTTTTTTATAATTAAGAAACCTTAGTTTGAACATAGTTTGTGTAGATTTAATAAAAATAATGTTTAATTATGGGAGCGGAATGGCAACATTATAGTTTATCAAATAATAAGATTAAGGGCGGTAGCGTAATTTTTTCTTTTAATTTTAATAATATTGCCAGATTAAATACACAAACGCAAATGATATAAATGCGGTAATACATAGAAAATATTACCAACTGGTTTATAATACTGATTCAAGTATTATAAATGCCTTAAAAATATTTAGCACCAATGGTTAGAAATTAATTTCATACATTTATTTATCTGTGATGTGATTTATTTAATTAAAGTAATCAGAAACAATACAAATAAAAATACAAATAATATCGCTATATATAAATTTATTAAATCATTTATCATTTAATTATGTTTAACCACAAACGACTTAAATCGACCGAAGTTTATAATTTTTTAATTTTTTTTTTTGCATCTTAGAATGAAATTAAATTTTATTTTTAAATTATTTATTTTAATTACGAAAATTATTTAGTACGTACGGAATTATTTATTTATTTTTAATTTAATTTAATTTAATTTAATATTACTTAATAATTAAATCTAATTTAGTTTTTTCATTTTTTTTTTTTTTTTATGTTTTTGCTTAGTTACTTTACTCGAGGAAGAATTTTTAACTTTAATTTAATTAATATTGGCACTCCTATTTTGGCATTTTAATTGTCCTTTCACTTTTTATCCTTTAAGCTAAAATCATCGAATTCGAATATTTTTATATTTTAAGTTGCGCGCGTTTGCCTTATGTTTTGTTTTTTTTTTCTCTATATATCTTGTTGTTTCAAATAAATGCTTTGTAAATGGTACTTAAATGCATTTTATGTCTTCAAATGATTTAAATCAAAGGAAAGTAAATCAATAAACGGTAAGGATAGTAGAAACATTGAACACACGCAGTATTTATTAATGGATAAGATTTTACTTAATTAATTACGTTTAAACTACAAATTAATAACAATAATGGCATCTATTGCATGCAAATAAATATGGTAAAATAAAAATGTAATGAAATTAAATTAAAAACATGCATACACCAAATAATATAAAATAATAAAATAAATCAAAATAAGAAAATAGTTTTAATCGCGCATTAACTATAATTTCATATAAATAGATTTTTTTTTATTTATTTAATTTTATTTAATAACACATCTAATATTTTAACTAATTTATTTATTTACGTTTTTTATTCTTTATTTCCATTTTGACTCTTTCATCTAACTAAATTTTATTTATTTTTTATTTTAATTAAATATATTTTATTAAATTAATTAATTAAATGTGTGCTGTTTTTTTTAACGTTTTTTCGTTACGTAAATTAAATTTAAACTGTCACCGTGTGAATTAAATTTCGTAATAAACAAATTTATAGTGATTATAGAAATTTAATAAAGTTTCGTTGTTTTGAAATTTATTTATTTAATAAAAAAAACACCTTTACAGAGCATTTGAAATAGATTAAAACCTTTAATCGAGTTAACATTGCTTAAAATGTCTCGTGAAACATTGTAGAAAGTAATCGAAAGACGAAGGCAATTCAAATAATGAATTAGCCGGCACACAACACAAAAAATGGTGACAGCCTTTACGAATTAAAGTTTTTATTTAACATTTAATATTAATTGATATGATTTATTGTTTAATTATTTTTATTTAAGTTAATTATTGATTTTTCTTCTTTATTTTTTTATTTTTAGTTTTTTAATAATTTATATTTAGATTATAAATTCGAAAGAGATTGCATTTGTTAAAATAAAAAAATAAAAAAAATGAAAATAAAAAAAAAAAAAATTGATGAATAAAATTTTTGTTTTTCTGTTTGTTTTGTTTTAAAAGAGTTTGTTTTTGTTTTAAATATTATTTTTCATGTTGAAAAAGTTTTTGTAACAACATATTGTGGGTGAGAAAAATGCAAATAAAATTATAATTAAAAATTAAAAATGTTTTTTACTGTTGGAACTAAAATTAAAATATGAAATATTTGTTGATGGGAAAATGTATTTTTTTTTTCTGTTTGTATTTCTTTATAAATTTTGATTGTAAATCATCGGATTACAATTTTTTTCTCTTGTTAATTGTTTAAATTAAATTTAGTTAATTAACGTGAATTCATTATCTCAGTGGTAGTGAAGCTGGTGACTTTTGAATAAATGACAACTCCTGGTCATTGTTGGTGCTGTTAATGTTGTTATTGATGGTAATTCTGATGTGGTAGACGTCATTGCTGTTGATAAGACAACACTGAATACAGTAGCGGCCGTTACCAATCCAATGATCTGTGACGACCACCAACTGCTGCTGGCACCATTATAAAAATTACCTACAGAAAAGGTATATTGGTCTCGTATTTGTTTTTTATATTCTCTTTGGTTAACAGGCGACATTTTTTTTTTGTTTATTTATTTTGCTTATTTGATAAAATTTAATCAACGTTTTAATAATTAATTTGGCAAAAACAAACGCATTGTACATTTTTTAATTAAAAACACAAAAAAAAAATAACAGAAAAATTATAAAAAACAAACTTAAAAACAATTTTAGCAGAAAATGGCGTACGCAGACAAGTAATCTTATATAAAACGGTAAATTATTATTATTTTTTTTTCATTAAAAAAATTGCAAAAAATAATAATAATAATAAATAACGGACAAATAAAGTAAAGAAAAAAAACATAATTAATACGTAAGACGCCATTTTATTTCATTTAAAACTAATTTAAATGGAAATAAAATGGCGTTTGCTTAAAAAAAACAAAACAAAATATAAAATGGATGATGATAACAAATTTGTTAAGGATGATAATAAAATAAAAAGGGTTTATTAAGCATCACTTTTTGCCGATGAATAAAAATAAAACAAAACAAAACAATAAATTAATTAAATAAAAATATGAAATTGTCCTCGTGAGTAAAGAAAATTGAGAAAAAAAATCGAAAATCGATACAAATACAACATAAAAGCGACGAACACAAAACAAATAAGAATTTTGTTTTAATATTTTTGCATTTTTTTTTTAGTTATTTCTTATTTTAACTTAAAATTGTTTCTCTAAATTTATATATAAAAAAAAATTAATTTAATAATTATTTTATCTCGTAATGATGATTTCTCTCAATAAAACAAAAAAAAAAAAAAATACAAAAACATAAAAAAAAAATGAAAAACGATGAACAAAAATTATAAAATAATAAATAATTATAAAAACTACAATAAAACATTAACAGATAGCAACAGCGTGACAATCCCGTAAACGGCTGCTGCTGTGCTTAATGCGGCTGTGGCTAAATTTAGGTTTGATGCCCTATTGGGCGTTGAAGGCCCATAGCCAGCTTTGTACAACAGCGTGCCGAGGGATCTATGTGACTCACCTCGCGCTGTCTTCAGCATTAAATGGGCTGGTGTTGAGTATCCGATCGCATTGTGAGCTCGCAATTCGATGCTGTAGTATGTATCTGCTTGAAGTTCTCGCATCTCGTAATTGGTTTCCGTTTGACGGACGTCAATTGATGCGCATTGTTCGACGATTGCGTGGAATTCACCGTTTATTTTCGAACCCTAAGTACCAAAGAGCAACAGAGTTATAAAAGATACATAATTTTAAAACAAAACATATGAAGTAAGGCTTACGGGACAGTATTTGATTTGATATAAGTCGATTGGTTCACCGTTGTCAGCTGGGACACTCCACCTCAATTCGAAAAAATCACCATAAGGTGAAATAAATATGGGATCATCGTCATCATCCTCGTCGGAACCACCTTGCACAGGTGTTAGTAATGTGCGTGGCTCTTCGGGTGCTGATCGACGTGGTGTTGTTTGTAAAACGTAAGCGCCAAACTGACCTAAGCCTACTTGATTTCTTGCTGCAAATCTATACGAATTTGATTTTCAATATTTTAATTTGTATTTGGATTAATTTAAAATTTAAAAATTTCATAAAAGTCATACCTAAAATTGTATCCAGTCTGCGGTCGCAGTCCTTCAACAATGTAAGGACTTTCGGGCGACCAGGTACGGTTAAATGCTAAAATCCAATCAGGATTTAGTTGTTCTTTATATTGTACAGAGTAAGCAGTAATAGGTAGGCCCAATTCTGTTGGAGGTCCAATAAGATCAAATGTAATTGTTGTTGCAGTGACAACTCGAGCCTGAGCGGAAACAATAACATCTGGTACACGAGCTTCTCTTAATTCCATAACGTGCTCGTTACGACCGTGCTTATTAACGGCAATACATTTGTATGCTGTGTAATATCGGCGATCAACTGGCGTGACAATGAGATCACTACGTGGTCCGGAACCTTCCACAACTAAATATTGGTCGAGCAAGTCCATGACCAAACGATCATTTAATCTCCATTCTATTGTTGCATTAGGAATGCCTTCAGCTATACAAGTTAAATTCACACGACGCTCTTCCCAACTGTATACAGGCGGTAAATCTTTCATATGATCGAAACTTGGTGGGAACTCAACAGTAATGTGACCAACTTTATACGCGGTGTCACCTCTATTGCGAGCAACACATTCATAAAGGCCATCATCTGATCGCATATATTTGGTGATTCGTAATGTTCCTGAAGATTCTCCTATTTGCTCATCCTTAGTCTGTTCTAATAGTAAACGATCATCGCCAGGTTGTGTACCTGGAACTAATTCTTCTTGTGATCCCCAACGCCTGAATGTAATCTCAGGAGCAGGTCTTCCAGTTGCTCTACATGTAAATGATCCTTCGTCATTAATAGCGACTGTGATGTTATAAAACTCATAAATCTTGGGTCGAACCAATACATCAAGCAACATTCGTGATTCGCTGACTCCAGCTGAGTTCTTTGCTACGCAAGTAAAAGTTCCATAATCATCTTTCTCAACGCGAGTTATGCTCATTTGCCCATTCAGTGCATTTACTAAGAAACGATCTGCCATTGCGACGTTCTGTTGTGTAGTTTGTTTAATCCAGGTAAATTCTGGAACTGGTTTTCCTGTCGCATTGCAAATAATCGAAAAAGATTGACCTTCAATCGCCTCCACCGACACCGGCAAAATATCAACTTTTGGCTTAATCTGAACTTCAACACGAATATTGCGCTCAACTAATTCACCAGTTTGTATCACAGCAGCGCGACAAGTGTATATACCATCATCGGACTCTTGGATATTTCTTATCAATAAACCGTGAGTTTCCACAACATATCTGCCACCGGTTTTTATCTATATTAAAATTAGCAATTTAATTCATAAAATATCTAATTTAGTTTAATTTTATAGTGACACTTACGGGATCTCCATTTCGTAACCAGTCAACTGTTGGTGGTGGACTAGCTGTCACCTCACAACGAACGTTATAATCCGTACCTAAAATTGTGTACTGATTTTCCGGCGCATCTTTCCATGTTATTGCAACTAGAAAAAGCAAATACTAAGCATAAGTATTGAATAAACATTAATGAACTTTAAGAATACTCACTGTATGTTTCGATCTTAACTCCAATCTCTAACAATTCTGTATTCGCATATGACGCTGAACAGTAGTACATGCCAGCCATCGTTTCCATTAAATTGGAAATAATAAGCGCCATACTCTGGCCATCTGGTAATGTTTCTGTGTACATCGGCGGTGTTGTTTGCCCATTTCTAAAACAAAGAGTAATTTTCGTAAATAAAGCTTTCTATCAAAGCGATAATTTTGAAACTTCGATTAGTACTAGCTAAAAGGTTTTAGTCACGGCTAAGCAGTGTCATAAACTACTTTTAATTCCACAAACACTAAACAAATGTAACTTTGCTAAGTGATTTAAAATTTTACACCAGTTTTAGAAAAATAAGAAAATTTAAGCTTAATTAAAATGATTGTTGATGATTCAGACGTTTTCACGCAATAATTTATGTGATGAAATCAGGGAATTATTATTGTACATATTTTGAAAAAAAAAATCAGTTTTGTAACTAAGAATGTGGTTAAATGTTTGATTAGTAAGTTTTGCAAAAAAAAAAATAAAATAAATGAAAAAAAATCAGTTTTAGTGAAAGAAATTGAATAAAATAAAATATTAATCAAAAATCAAATAAATCATTTTCAGAAGATTTTCTAGATTTTCGTGTACCGCAATAAATAAACAAAACAACAAAAAAAAAAATTTTTTTTTTAATTAAATTATTTTTAACACACAAAATTAGTCAACAAGAAGTAGAATAATAACTATAAAAAAAAAAAAAATTAATTAAATAAATAAAGCGGTTTTGTATTGGTTTTAATCGGGCGGGCAACACTTTATTGACATTTTTCATTGAAATATTATGGACTTACTTCGTTGGTAGCCTATGACCTTTAGAATCATAAAGTGGATAATAATATTTGGTCCTTAATTAAAAATTAAAAAATATTAAACAAAAACAACAAATTTTGTTATAAAAGTCGAGAGAAATTATTTTTTTTTTTTTTTCATTTTTTTTTTTTACATTTTTATATAAAACTACGGTTCTGTTTGTGGAAAATGCTGCGAAAGTTCTACTTACTGTTTTGGTAATACTGTAAGGTTATTGTAATCACGCCATTGTAAGTCTGTCACAAGATTAGCATCAGGTACGTTTAGGCGACATGTTAGCATGTGTGGTTTACCGACTGGTTTCCTTTGAATCGATGGCGTTGGAAAAATTTCCAAGCGCGCTTGCTGTTGACATTCAACTATTCCTGAAAAAGAAAAAGAATAAAAAAAATTATAGCATAATTTAGAGAAAAATATTTTAACTGTTAAATTCGGTATATGTTTTCTAACGAAATGATAATATTTGTAATTCCGTTCTCACAATAATCGTAATAATTAAAAAGCAAAACCAAAAGACATGCGAATATATGACTTAATGGCTCGACCACATTTTAGGTGTCGTTACATTTTTATTTTCTTTATTTATTATAAAAGCAAGAAAATTCGTTTATTTTACTACAAATAAAAGTCAAATTTAACAGAATGTTTTTGGATTTATTTAAAAACATAATTTTCTTCTTTATTATTATTTTATTTTTTTTATTTTTCCATAATATCTTTGTACATGATACTTTGTAATTTTCATCAAGCTGCAAACAGTAATAGTAACAGAAATAAAATAAATACATTTACGGAGCAGCCTTAGAACAACAACGAAACATGTGTAATAAATGTGATGACACTAGAGGATGACAATAATAGCGATACATACATATATCTAATCTATGAACGAACAAAATGTAAATAATTGAACGTTAACGACACCCTATACTGTTGTTGTTTTTTTTTTTTCACAAAAAATTCTTCTAACTTCAACCATCCATTTCCCGCGGTTTATTTTTTTTTTTTTTTCGTTTTTCTTCTTTTATTTGCACACCACGGATGTTTTTATTTTATGTTGCTTTTAAAACATAAAAAAAAAAACAAAAACTATACACAATACTCCCACGCATTTAAATAGCATTAATGGTTCTCTGATATAAAAAAAATAAAAATAAACGCAAAAGTCATCACATCCGTAATTTAAACATTAAAATGTTTCTATCCTCGCTCTTAACGTTATAACTAAAACCAAAGCACATGTTATTGGTTTTTGTATCTTTATTATCACATTTGTTTGCCATATTTAAATCCAGTATTAATTAATTATTTAATTATTATTATCTTTGTTGCGTTAATTAAAAAATTATCATTGTACTAATAAGTCATTGAACCATGAGAATTATTCTAGTTAAACATAAAAGATTCAAATTAGCTTTGTTTGGACTTGCAGAGGAAATCTGTAATGATGTTCGTCATCCACAACTCACCAAATACAGATTGCTAATTGTTTTCACAACGCATATCTTTGTTATTTATATCGATGCTTAAAATGACCATAATTTATATAAATAGTCAAACTTTCCCCTATAAGAATAACAATAATTAAACGATGTCTAATCAAACTTTATTGGTGTATATTATAGAGGACTACAGGACGACTTGAAATGTTTGTTAACAACCGTGTATTCTGTTTACAAAAAATTATACAAAATTTTGGTTATCCTATTAAAAGGAATTTCGCAAAATTAACTTAACCGATGCATTTAATTAACGAAAATAAACGAGTTAATTCGATTGAATTTCATTGCTTAATTGAATTTTAATTTTTAAATAACCGAATATATTATTCTGGAATAAAATTTATTATTCGACTTAAATTATAGAAATATGCAAAATTGCATCAATCCAATGCAGACATTTTTAATTTTGGTTAAAATTAATGAATTCATCCGGTTTTAATGGTAGTTAATGAGGTTTAAATTTTATTATTATTATTTTTTTTTTTCAATGATGAATATTTTTTAATTAAAATTTATTTTAAAAAAAAAAAAAAAAAATACTTTGCTGTTGAAATATTAATTTTAATTCAATGAAAATATAAAATAAAAATTGAAATTAACTCAAGATTAATTCGAAACGCATTATAATAAAAATAAAAAATTTTAATTAATTTATTTTTTAAATGTGAGTAATGACGATGATGTCAAAGTTTAATTGGATTTTTTTTATTTATTTATTTTTTATTTTTTTTTAACTGGGCAGCTACCCACTTTATTTGTTGACGTTACTGGCGGTTGTTTTAAATAGTCGCTGCTGTTTTGATTGATTATTCAATTAGGACACTTTTTTAATTAATTTTTTACTGCTTAAAATCGTTCTTGATTCGTAATAATTATAATAATAATAAATAATTAAATCTATTTAGAGGGTGGATGTATTTCTTATTTGTCTGAATATATGGAAAAACGAAGAATAAAATGACATCATCACTTCAGTATTATTTTTTTTTTTAACAAATTCAATTCGTTTTATGTTTTTTAAATTGAAATTTATCTAGTTCTTCCGGTTTTTTTTCGTCTGTTCTTCTGTAAAATGAAAAAAAAAATTTGCCCTTTTTTTTGCTTCATTAATAATTTTCATTTTTTTTTATCTTTTTTATGAAATTTAATTTATTGAAGGTCAGACTTTAGCTTAATTTTCCTTCTTTTTCTTTTTTTGTGTTTGTTTGTTCAATTTTAATTGAGTTAAATCCGTTGTAATTTTGGTTTATGGCTCTTTGGTCGGATTTTGGTATAATTTTATGGTTTTTACAAATACTTTAATGTAATTTGTACAGATTATTGTGCTAGATGGAACAGATTGTTGTTCAAAAATCAATTACATTCGACATAATACATGATACACCATTAGTTAAATAATGATAATAATAAAATTAAAAGCTGTTGCATAGATTTCTTATTTAGAGGTAGGCAAACATAGTAATAACATTCGTTGAAGACATAACTAATGAGAAATCATTCGCAAATAAGTACGCGGTATGGATTAAAATTTAATTTAATATCATAACAATTTGCAAAGTGCTTCACTCTTTGTCTTTAATTAATTTATTTTTATTCTTTGTTTCTGTGTCAGTCAAAACATCTTTAATTTCAATTTTATCAATTACTTTGTTTACTTGCTTATTTATTTTATATATTTTACTTTAATTAATTAATCAATTAAACGCCTTCCATTATTTACACTTTGTTGTTGTTGTTATTATTATTATTATTATTAGTATTAATAATTTTTATTATCAAATTTCAATTATAATTAATAAAAAAAAAAAAAAAAATAACAAATAATTTCGTCTTAATAAAAATTAAATAAAAAACAATAATCATAATAATAATAATAATAATTATTATTATTAATATTAGCTGGTGTACGTGCTGTGTTTTAATTTAAGTGAATATTGTTTTTATTATTATTTTGCCGGGCTCTAGTTACTATCCTCATCTAGCCCCATAAAAATGCTGCATTTGTTAAACGACCAATAATAAAAATTATTATTTTTGCTGATGTCACTTTAGGCTTATATTTTTTAATTATAAATTATTATTATTATTGTTATTCTGCATTAATTATTTATTAATCTTAATTGATAAAAATAAAATAGTTTTGCTTGTCATTTATAATTACTGACACAATGGTTTTGTTTGACTTCCTTTATTCCTAGAGACATTTATAACGTTAATAAATATTACCAGATATTTGACTCTTTCTATTACTATATTTCAAAGCTCTATGTACAATGGATAAGATTGTAAGATGAAACAAGTAAAACATTTGGAATTTTAAAGAATTTTGGTATTAAAAAATCGTATTTAAAATACTCAACCGAAATAAAAAAAAACTCATCGATAACCACACAATTTTATTTACTTACTAAATACAACCGTTTAGGATCGGTTACTAATGTTTTCAAAGTAAAAAATGTCAATAACATCTCTCGAAACACTTTTATTAACAAAAACTTACTTAATAGTAGCACCAACATTAAAATCCACACTAAATAAACTAAATGTCTCTAATCTCTTTTATTTGGTCATATATTTTCTCATTAACACATTAGTTTCGTCATTTTTTTGGATTGTTTTACACTCAAAAGATGAATTAATTCGTATTCTTTGTTACTTTAAAAACATTTCTATTATTTTATTTAAATTAAATTAATTAACTGAAGTGAATAAGATTTAAAAACAACAAACAATAAACACAAATAATAATTCGTTTCAGCTGAGTCTTTTCTACAATTTTAATTCATTCTGTTGATTTTTCTTTTCTGAATAATAAAAATATAAATTTGTAATTTGATCCCATTGATATTCGTACTGTTTGTTGGATATTCTTTGTTTTTTATTTTCTTTCCTTTTTTTTTATCTCGGCTATTATATCTTCAACAGAAGAGCAACAGTAATAGAATTCATATAACGATACACCAAACAACAATAATAAATTTATTGATCGTGTTGATTGTGGGCTCTTTTATTTTATTTGATTTTGTTGAGATATCGTTGTTTTGCTTATTTAACTTTACTTTAGCATCCGTTTCTAGTGGAATGAGTGGAACTCCTTATTCCAATCATTTTTCGTACAATCGAATATTTCAATTGTTTTTATGCAGTTGTTTGTACCCTTTATTCATTCCTTTAATAAAAAAATAAATAAAACTGAATTATGAATTACGTTGCTCCAACGTTTTAATTAATTTATTTTGTTTATTGCAATAAAAAAAATATGAATTTTTTTTTACAAATCATTGTAATAATTGTTAATTAAATTAAATTAAAATTTAACAATACAAATAAATTATTCCATTTATGCTGTATAATAGTGAACAGAAGAAGAATCCATCAATGAAAACATAAAAGAGCCAACAATTTATTAATGGACAAATGAAACGTTGAAGGTGGTTATAGCGAAAGTTAAAAATTCTACTTTTACACTACAATTCAGGGATTTAAACTTTTTTTTTTTATTTTATTACCATTACTAGTTTAAAAAAACTTCAAAGAAAAAAATTTGTTTTCATAATATTTTGTTAGGTTTTTTCATATAATTTTAATTTATAAAAAAAAAAGTTAAAATTGAATAATTGAATAATTTTAAAATATAAATTGAAAATGTATTCAGTGGTTTTAATAAACAAAAAATATTAATATTTATGTGAAATATTTATATATATATATAAAAAAAATTAATCTCATCGTAATACAGAGGAGTGACCACCATAGAAGCAAAATAGCATTAACATTAAACACGAAGTAACAATAAACTTGGAATTAAAAACCCCAACAAAGTACATGAATGTAAATTACAAACTCATGCTCACATAAAAATAAATAATAATAAAAAAAAAAAAAAAGTTGTTCGTTACAAATGAGAGATGAGTCGTGAATAAAATTTATGTGCATTTAGATGTTTATTTTTATTATTGTTTATCCAACAAACCCATTTTGGCTTCGTATCGCAGAAAAACTGAGTGTAATTTCAGTTATTGATGGTTTGGGTAGTAAACATTTATTTTTTAAAAGTAAATTTCAAGGGTTGTTGATGCAGAATAATTTTTTTTTTGTTTTATTTTTGGAGACATTTTAAACAAGTATAAATTTACAAGTAAGGGAGATTGTAATTCTCCCACTTTGTCTGCTTAAAAAAAAACAAAAACAAAAAATTCAGTGGAAACATCAACGGTTTCGTTTTCCACAAATAAATTTACAAATGCAGAGTGCGTTTGTAATAGAATATAATATTTTGTATAATATAAAAAACTTATAACTACAACCCTCACCACAAGAATAATTTTCGTCAATCCTACAAAATCAAGAAAGAAATGTTTTTTCAAAAACAAGCCAAATTCCCGTAACTACCATTACGGAGGCAACGTCCTGTTTTTTTTTAAAAGTAAATTTTATTTCTTTGTTGTTTTTCCAAGTAACACAATATGACGCGATTTAACAAGCACCGCCACCCCGCTTTTTGTTCAGTAAAATTAATGCATATAAACAGCGAGATAGTAATAAAACAGAATCCATAGTCACGTGATGAAAGCATCGATTTTTTATGATTGTTACGCCAAATATCAGCTTAAAATGTATTAAAGTAACAAAAAAAAGAAAAATAAAATTTATTGATATCATAACAAATTTGACACCTTTGATAATACGATGGAGAAAAAAACATTAATCGAAAAAGGTAACTGAGAGAGATGTACGGTTCAAAAGTGCGTTAAACCTTAAAATACTGCTGAGCATTTATCGTGACATTTGCTTAGCTTCAACATGATGACATGGGATAACTACCAAAGCAATGTAAGAAATGTCACAGCAATGAAATTATCTTTATTACATTTGATTCAAAATCATCAAATAAACAACCAGAACCATTTACTGTCACACATATGACACATTTTAATAGCTTTTATACTTTTTTGTGAATTAAATAAGAACAACAGAAGTAACATCATCATAAACCAACCGGAGCTATGTCAATAAGGAGGTTAAATTACACAAATAATACATTTTAGTGATAAAGATGAATTTTTGCTACTAAACATGAAGGCAAAAAGCTTTTAATGACATCTCTTGTAGATCTTATAGACAATCTATAAAGGTTAAAATAAAAGTCGCCCTTTCATTGTTTGCTTGCTTTTAATACTTTTTGTAGTTTTAGCAAAAATTTTTTTTTTAATTTTATTTATTGAAAACCGATCTGATTTATGCATCTCTCACGATTATACGACGAGGCTGCGGATGCAAAAATAAGCGGGACGTGACATTGTTTTCTTTTTTAAACAAATTTTCTACTCATTTTAATAAAAAAAAAAAAAAAACAACTTCGAACCGGCGAGACACCATCAAAAGTGTTCGGTAATTTAATACATTCAATTCACGTTGTCACGATTTCAATCAACAATTCATCAACTTTTGTATTTTTTCCTTCAATTTAATTTGTATGCAACTTTATTGTTTCAAATTATTTGAAGGAGTTATGTCTCTGCTGGTGCTTAAGAACAATAAAAAATAAAATGAAAATTGATGACGAACAATAAACTTTGCGAAAAAGAAAGCTTCATAAATGAGCAAGCGATAGGCGGCGTTGGGCTTTTGCCACAATGAGAATAAAACTTTGGTTACAAAAAAAAAGGTTAAAGTGTCCTTTTGTTATCCTAAACAAACAGCTATGGATTTTTCTTTTTTTTTTTGTATATATTGTGTACATTTAAATTAAATGAGATCGTATGACATCGATGCTGGAAGCTACTTTGCCTTATGTGCTTTTATTCCGGACATAATTCTTCTAATTCTTCCTTTTTTATATTTAGCTAAAGAATTTTATACAAAAATGTTTTAAACCTTTATTAAATTACTGAAAAAGGCGAAACGATACAAGATAAATAAATTATATTGTTAAATAAACAACCTTCCAGTTGGAACATAATTTCCGACTAAAAAAGTAAAAAAAAAAAAACAAATTGGAAACCCTGCAGAAGCAGTTAACGCTTTTGTATGAGTAACAGCACGAACAAATTAGTATGATTAAAATGCCTCGCAATACGAGCGACGTAATAATAAAAAAAGAATATGATTGATTGGTTAATGCAGATGATTCTGTTTTAGTTTCAATTTCAAATTCATTAAATTTATATAAAGTTATCATTGAAGCGCGGGATATGTATTAACCCAACCTATTTCCACCCTAATTCATCTAATACATCAACAAGACAAACAGATTATTTTACTAAATTAAGTTTCGTTTGGGAAATTAAATAAAAATTTATAAGAAAATAATAAAATATATGAGATACAAACGAGGGTGAATGATTTAAGACTAGACTAGAGGATGCGTTGTCACTGTATTCCAAGGCATTAGACTGCGCGGTTAAATAAATAATAATAGCGCGACAAAATTGTTACGCAAAAATAAAAAATTATAATAATAGAACGCGATTTTAAGGGATGAACTTTACAAAATAATTCATAAAATAAAGAGGAAAATACATTATGATTGATTCTTTTCATCGAGAATTCCTATTGTATTTTGTTATTTCTCTCGAAGAACAAAAAAAAAAAAAAAAAAAAAAAAAGTTTAAAAAACACGGAAGGAACTAAGCTCAACTTAATTTTTCTTTTATTGTAATGTTTTTTTCAACTTACATTAAGCGAGATATTAAAATATTATAAAATAAAATAAAATGATAGAAATTGTATTTAATGTATGCTATGCTATTATGGAATAGAGAATTTACCTTTTTAATGGAAAATATTCGTATGATTACAGACTTTAAAATCTAAACATGGAGCATTCTTTTCCTTGTTCGTTACATAAATCAAAATGAGAACCTTAATGGTTAAAGTAAATACATGAAAAGTAACTTTCGCATTACTGTAGATGGTCAAATAAAACGAATTATCCCTGTGTTTTCTGTCCTAACGAAGCATGCACTCTATTAATTTGTTGTTTTATATATATCGTTGACGTTATTATAGCGGAACAAATGATGTGAGTGCTGGACTATAGGACTCGAATGTGGGGTTTTAAGTCAGATACACCCTGGGGAGCAATTGTACATATGAACGGCTGCTGTTTGCACGAAAAATACATTATATTACGTTGTTTTCCCAAAAAAAAAAAAAAGTTTTGTTTTTTATTCCAATTGCGTTATGCTTTTGATTATGCGAGTGTCCGCACTACCTTTAACACAGTGTTGCACCCCTTATTTTACCATATCGTATGCTTCATCAACATTATGCAGTAAGCTATGTGATTTTTAACCCCCCCATATTGCTGTTGCTACTGTGTTGATGATGTCGATACAGACCCAGCAGGTTCATTTAAAGTCAACTTTTTGATGGATTCGCAAAATGAAAAAAGGAAACGAGTAATAATGATAATAATAATAAAATGTATCAGAGTGCATTAATATTAATGGAATATTCATTGGAATAAACAAGATGTGAATAAAAATAAAAAGAAAACACAAGAAACGCTTAAAACTAGTTATTGTTGGAAGTAAGATAGCAATAGTAAGAAAACGGATTATGTTCTTTAAAGATTCATCGTTTCTGACAATTGTAACAAAAGACAACAAATAGCAACAAGAATAATCGGGGAAATACAATATAATAAATAAAAGAAATAAAGAGGAAAAAATGACACAAGGGGATGAAAATGTAATGAAAAAACATTTTTTTTTGTTCTTCATCGTTTTTAACAATAAAAATAAGAATGATGAATTAAAATAAAATGTGGGTAAGCACAATAAAAATAAAATAAATATAAATATAAATATGTATCTATTACAAAATGTGTCATTATCCTTCTTGCATGCATCAATTGTCAGCTATCGCCGCCCAATAGTAATTCAATCGTCACATCGCTTCAATGCATTCCATTTCCCTTTCCCAAATACAGTTTTGTTTTCTTTTCTATACTTTTTGAATAACGTAAAGACAACAAAACGCAAATAAAGCATAAAGAAAACAAAAATATGTCAATAAAGGAAAAAAGAAAAAAAGCCAATGATGGACAATCAACCCAGTCAACCCAAATGACAGCTAGGAATGACTGGCGTAGAAAGAAAAAAAACTGCATTGGATCATTAAACAAAGAAAATTTTATTTATTTTCTATCAAAATAAATATTTTTTCTTTATTTTATTGATACGTTAAGGAATTCTTTTTTCCTAAATGGCTTAGCATAAAAAAACCAACTATAGACGACCACCCCAAAATAACATCGACAACAACTATAATACTTCACAATAAAAAGAAAAACTAAAAATTTTTAGTATCGTTTTGGTGGAGAAGAATAAATGCTAAATGTATGATGATGAGGGGTAGCTTTTCCATTATAGATTTTATAACATGCTGCTGTTGCTTTTTTTTTTTTTTTTTTTTCAATTTATTATTATTATTTTTCTTTCACAAAAAAAATGTATCAGATGTCCAGACCTGTAGTCCATAAATAAATGTCGCCCAGTATGACATCAGTGACACATAATAAAACGCAAAATAAAAAAAATATTTTGACATATTCGGCCTGCCCATAAAATATTGAGTGCAAAATGCATTTCAAATGCAAAATACAACAAAAATGTTATTATTAAACTGCTAATGGTGCTAATGGTGATGGTAATGCGTGTGTTAACATTTATTAGCGATAATATTTTTTTAGGCTTAATGTTATTCTCATCTCTAATAACTGTAATAAAAATTGAAATAACATGTAAATGTCTTAATAATAGCAGAAAATTTGCTTCTATTATATAAATTATACCCATTTGAAAAGTGTAATTAAATTATCCGACACCCTGAATACTGTTGCTTGCAATTATAATTTAATACAATTTTACAAAATTCATCGAAAAACCGATAAAACAGCTTAAATCATATGTAAAAGTACCCTTAAAACAATTTTAATCAAATTAATTTTAATCAATTTAACTAAATAAAAAAACCCTTCGGTTAACGCTATTAATCAAAATGCAAAATAAAAATTCTTTAAAAATTAATAACAATAAAAGTCAATAAATTCTTCACAAGAACTCGTTCAATGTCATCAATCAAAGAAAATATTTTATCAGCTTTCTTTACTTTTATATTGTTTAAGTAAGTGGTGGGTTCGGTGGGTTAGCCGGACAACGATATTTAAGGGTGGATAAACAACAAAAACTGAACCGAAAACAATCAACTAACTTAACGTCAATAATTCTTGTTGTTTGTCCAGCTGTCATCCGCCTCCAGTATACTTGACGACCACATTTGTACCATTAGATCCAAAAATAAATAAAATAAAAATCCCAACCAGAAAACCGGATCAATGGTTCTGTGATTAATGTGAAGAACTGAATGTAAAAAGTTTTTCTATTTTTTTTTTTTTTTAATTCGTAACAATTCAACAAATTGTGGTCACTCAGGAATCAAACCAACCCGAATCTAATTTCAGGTATTTTGTACTCAAGAAATCTAAAACTTAATGTCAAATTTGATTAATTCAATACGATTAAATTAAAAATTACAAATGTGTATTCGTCGATTTTTAGGGGTTTGCGAAAACTTTAATTATCACGTATTTCAGTGAAATACGAGTTGATTAGATTTCAGTTCACTTGTCATCAATATTTTTGTTACTCCCTGAGTTATTATAACCGCTAACCGCATTGAAATAGATGAAATATTCCTCGTCTTTATAAATAGAAATTGAAACTAAAATTAGTTGAAAGTGGCGAATACTTGAAAGAATGGGAAATTGGTAAAAAATACACATCGCAGTGTTCGCTTTCGAGGCAGCACGTTCCCAGCAATAACATATTCTGGCCACATAATTATTTTATTCATTTGTAGGGGTGATTGGTTAGGTTAAATTTGTGACAGAGGGGGTTGTAACTACAATTTATTTTCAAACTCTTGTAAATAAAAGAGAATCACGTTTACCTTATAAAATATCCAATGTTTCACGATTAAAAATTAACCGAAAACAACTTAATTCGAATTTTTAAATTAAAAACTTTTTTGTTTATTAATCGTGAATGCAATACTCACGTTCATAATTAATAAGAAATCGCGTTTTATCGATTCATTTCATAGAATTTTAATTATGTTTTTGTTGGTTGTGCAACGAATTATCAATAAGGATAACAATTCATTTCAGTTATTTACTCATTCGAATGCACACAATTTTGCTGCCTAAAGAATTAACGTATTATTATAAAAGGAAAATTATTTATTGACTAAAAGGAAAAACCAGATAAAAAAATTATTTTTGTTTTTATTCAGGACACGAAACCTTTTTCTTTTCTTTTTTTTTTTTTTTTTTCGGTCTGTCTGAAAGATGATTGTGGGTTGATGATTTCATCGTAACAAAAAAAGACCAGGGTTGCCAAACTGAATATAACTTTTCTCATGCAGCAGAAACGAATTAAAGTTGGATATATTTGATTCGAATTGGAAATTTGTATTTTTATTTAACTAAAAACACTGGCGGCTTCTTGTCTGGACATTTTAGTCAATTGGAATGAGATGATTTGCAGCAAATATTATTAATAGCAACGCATTTTTATTTATTACACACGTGTTTTTGTTCAGCATCTAGTTGCTTATTTCATTCACTTTTGACAGACTTCCGTTGCTTTATACAGAAAAAAAAAACTTTTTTTGTAGCAATTCTTTTGTAGCAACCAGTTCCAAGTATACGTGATCACGTAGACCAAAGCAGACATTTGGTAAATAAGATATTTATAAAATATATTTTTAGCCACCCATGTTTTGTTTTGATAAAATAAAATGAAAAAATTGATAACGCGCTTTGTGATCAAAGTACAGTAAAAACGAGACAAAAACAAAACATAAAACGTTGGTGAAAGTTCACCGCACGCCAATACACGGGTAGAAAAAAGTATTAGAATTTTAACAAAAACTTGTGTAATCCTAAAGTTTCAAATTTCTTTTAGTATTTGACATTCAAATGATTTTAATTAGCTCGGACGATTTTTTAAGAAAGCTGAGAATTGTGTAAAATGAAATAAAAAGCTAAAAATTAGGGTTACGAGTAATTTTATCAAAAAATATTGCCAAGTGTAAATAATATTGATTAATTTCTTAAAAAATCCCTTCACACTTCATGATGAATTGATAAAGATCCATTTATTCAATTGTTTTTTTTCTTATTTATAAAAACAGACTTAATCGATCTTAATTATTACTATTACAGGTGTCGATTCGAGTGTAAGACATAGTAAAATACAATAAAACATGTTCAATACCGGTATAGTTAAATTACGTGTAGAATTCTGATTGTACGTGTAAGCTGAAGAGGAAGCAAAATGATCCACAACTCTGAAAAAATGTACGAGAAAAAAAGCAAAGCAATAGATATTTATTTGAGTGTTAATATCAATGGCATTGGCAATGTTAATGTTAATGTAAAGACGAATAGCTAACAACAAAAAGAATAAGAAGTTAAAAGATTTCCATTGGGAACATGTCTAGTGTGTGCATGCATATAAGAAAGTTAGCTAACTTTAAGATGATGATGATGATGATGATGATGAAGATATCGTTATTCGGCGATGACAGACGCAAATAATTTTACCGCCTTTGTATTTATTTATTACAGAGTGGGCAAATGGAAGACGAATGGCTACGCTATCGGAATGCAAAGTAGTAAAAAAATAGCAAAGTAACAAACCATGGAAACAAAAAACAACCCCAACAATCTACATTAACAACTGGGAAATGTAAGAAAAAAAAAAAAAAATTACAAAAACGTACGTTAGATTTAGATTATTGTATTATCCTTTACGTTCTTGTTTCTTCCGTAGGTAAAAAAAATGCACACAAAAGCTCGAACTTTAACAGTAAAACTTAAAAATAGAATTTTTAAAAATACGACCGAATGGGGACAGAATATTTTTTTTTTTTACTCTATTATTTTTGTTTTCGTTTTTTTTTTTTTTTGAATGAAAATTGTTTTACATTTCAACGACACCGAATGTGTGGGGATCGTAAACAAAATAACAATGCAATTTAGCTGATGAATACAAATTGAGTCATTCATTCTCATAATAATAAAAATTGTAATAAAAAACCAAACATAATATGAGTGGTGTCTGGGCGGCAGGTTGTAGTCAGGCTAAACAAAAAAAAAAAAAAAAACCTTTTGCAAGGGTTGTTAAAATTGTTAATAACTGCATAAGAAATGGTAAAATCGATTCATATTACGTGAAAATTAAACATTTTCAAAATTTTATTGCTCGTTTTTATTCACAATTTACAATATTTCCTGCAATGTTTTACTGGTGGAAATTATTATTTATTTACAGTATAGTAAAACTTGTTGTTTAAGCTTTTTAATGTGATTTTAACCGACATAAAATTAAAATTAAAAGTTTAATTAAAAATAAAAAGGATGAGAATTTTTAAAAGTTTTATTTCATAATTTATTTTTCACTCACGCTCTCCTCATGTATTTAAATAAAAATTAATATATTTGTATAATAATTGGGATTCAAGAAGAATGCAAATATTTGCTGATTTCTTTTATTTTTATAAATTTAATTAAAGTAATTTATTTGCTTTGCTATTCTAAAATATCGGTAATCATCTGTAACTTATAATGTATGCTCCAACATTTCCTATTACAAATAATAAAGAGAAATTATAACGACATTGCAGGTTGCAAATCAATGTATTGTAGAGTATTGATACTTATAATTACCGAATAAACTTCATTAGACAAACAAAATGATTAGTTACTCTAACTTGAGTCTAGTAATTTTCAGTTGAAAGCCAACACTCGAACAAATTACTTAGGAGCCAACTCTTTCTTACCTGCAAATAAAATAAAAATAAAAATTAATTTTAATAATTGATTCTGGAACGCAAAAAGGAAATAAAAAATAAAATAAAAGTTTTTATTTACTTTAAATACGTAGAATACCAATCGAATCAATTAAAAATGTTTCTATTACCATTTTTTGATTGAATAAAAAAAAAAAAACCGCATAGCAATTATATAATAATTACGCCAACTCCATCAACCAACTATCTTTAGTATATATATTTTGATCGATTTGTATTTTAATTAGATGCAGATGTTTATATTTATAATTGGCTTATATAAATAATGAAAATGTTGTTGAATGAAATATAAATTTAGTTTGGTCACTTTAAGTGAAGAAAGTCCGAAGTAATCAAAAGGATTGAAATTGTTAATTCAATGTTTCAAGTCTTTCGAATATTTAAAGATTAAATAAAAACTGAATGGCATTTTACGGCAATGTCATTTGTACCAGCTACAAGTTATCAATTTTTGGATACAAACATTTCTGTCAAAATAAAATTGAAAAAGAATAATCAAAAATCACATTAAATAATAATTTTAACACCCAATTATTTGCTGATGACAGCACACCGATATTCTATAAGCAGTGGTAGTAAATTCTCACAACGTCAATAGCAACACCATCGTCTTTGACTTTAAATCAATGAATAAATAAAATAAATTCCGTCGGAACGACAATAACTGGCAAACGATACAGTCATCATCAAAAAAATACACCGACCTACCTACCCACCAATCATTCATATCAACACATTTAATTTAATGCTATTAGGGTATCCGAAATAAAAATATTGAATTTCCAAGCACGTGTCACTTGCAATTTATGAATTTCCTAAAAAAAAAAATGCAGTTTTAAGTGACAAATGCGATTTCAAAGAAATACAAAAACCTTGACAAAATGTTATTTCATCGTAAGACAATCGTTAATTATTGTTGAAGAAATTTGTCAAAATTAATTAAAATAAGTAAATTCCGCTGAAGGCATAAAAAATCACTTCCCTAAAATGTCACATAACTGTTTTAACGGTAATGAAGTTAATAATTGGAATCTTGTACAAGAAAAGAAATGTTTAAATTATTTTAACAATTTTTTTAAAGCGATTTATTTCCATTTTTTAACTAAAAATTACTTTTGTTTGTCTCACAGTGAAAACCTCTTAAAAGAAAAACTTTTTTTTTTTATAAAGATGATTTAAATGCATTAAAAACACTAAGCTCTTTTTTTTTTTGAAAAAACTAACAACCAATATCGCTTAAACGATGAGGTCGAATGTAACAACGATGAACAAATAGAACATGAAATTCTTATTTCATTTAAAAGGAAAATAAGTGATAAAAAAAAAGTGATAAAAAAACGGAGAATTTTTTTTTAAAAATTCATAAGATTTTTATCATGTCATGTTTGTATTCCGTTTTTTTTTTCTCCTCTTTATTCCAGCATAAGAACAGCACAGTTTTTGAATAGATGGAAAAACTAGAATAAATCTAGGACAAGGTGTAAATGATTTATTTGGTAAAAGAAAGAACGGTTTAAGGGTGACAATGGCCGCCTGAAGGGAATTTACAAAATTACTGACTATAATTTATATTGTATAACACAAATCAGCAGCTATATAGTATGAACGTCACATTGCAAGCTTTAAACTGTCTACAATCCGACTATTTCATTAATTTCTCTGTCTTTTACTTTACTTTTATTATCACTGTGGCAACAGTGATAAAACAACACGAATTGAAGTAAGATTCAACAAAAAAAAACTATTTTTTTTTTGAATCACTAGACATCTAACCAAATGGTGTAAATGTCTGGTTTTTTAACCCAATAAATTCTTGTCACATACACAAAATCAATGAAGAATTTTAGTGGAAAATAAGTTAAAAAAAAAAAAATCTGTGGTACTAAAAAACTAAAAGATCAAAGAGTTTAGCACATTTACTGGCGGTTTGTAGATTTTTATCAATCGCGAAGCATTGAAATTATTTTAGAATTAGCACCTTGACTAGTGCATCAAGTTGTAGATCATTGAAAAGACTATATATCTACATTCAACATAGAATCAACAACATATTGCTAACGGCAACAAACCATAAAGACAGGAAAAAACGTTCAAAGTTCCAATGCATTTAAATAATAATAAAATTCACTTTGATGAACTTTTAAAGATTGTAGAAATTCATAAATTTCAGTCACGTAAATCAAGTAACTGGTAAACAAAAATCTTAAAAAGCTACTAGAAATTTAATGAGGAAAGATTGATTCGATTATGAAGCGAAGAAACGTGTTTGTAGCCCCAAAGGTGATTTTTTTTTTAAATTTCAAAGCAATCGTAATAGCAGGAAATTCCGATTATTTCGCATCACAGATAGTATCGCTGAAGAATAAAAACAAAGTGAATCAATTTCGTCTCGATATTCAATCATTTAACTAGAAATGCTTTTGTTTTGTTGTGGACCATCAATGGTCTAATCATTTTATCGAGTTCAAAATAGACATCTTTTACATTGTTTTCAATTCTCTGTTGACGAGTGCCAAGAGTTTTATTATTATTTTTAACTTTGTTGTGTCACGACTTGGAGGGGTGGCAATCAGCATAGAATAAAAATAGATCGACATAAATAAATAAGAAACAGAGGTAAAAAGTTTTAAATTCAATTTAAAAGGAAAATAAGGAAACTGTGTGATTACCAAAAAAAAAAAAACGGATTCACCAATTGTTCCTTTGTGTTTGATTTACAAAAGAATCTACTGTTTACTGTTTATTAAAAATCAAAAGCTGAAAGCCTTCGAATTAAAATGTTTTTAATTTTATTGAACGAAACAGCGATTATTGAACAAGAAAATATTTTTTTTTTATTTAGCTATTTATTTGTTGGTTTTTATGTTTTGTTAATTAATTATTGACATTCGGTCTGTTTGTAAACATTATTAATTATTTGTTGGCATTTGTTGTTTTCATTTTGCACCATTATTAGGTTAACAAGAGATAATTTTTTTTAATTTATTTTTTTGACCAAGAACATGATACAGAATAATATAAAAAATAAACAAAAATGACAACAGCAGACCAGCTTGTATCCATTTTTATAATGAGTATGAAGATTGAGGATTTATTTGTATACCGTATTTACTCATTGATGTTAACTAGAACTGTAAACAAATAGCATAAAAATGAAGCAAATTTACAGATCAATGCATAATTGTCCGGTGGCGAAATTTATGATTCGTGGATTCGTCTCTATTTAATTAATGTTGTTCATGCAAATAAATCTCAAATAATTGAAAACCAAACTCGATAAGCATTTAGCAAAATAAGCAAAAAAAAAAATAAAAAATTAATAAATAAATATTACCGCGTTAATATGTTAACTTTAAAATATAAAATAAAAATCATGGGATGAAAGCCATATAGCATATTATTGGGAGTTCTGATGTTAACATGAGAGATATTACTATAAAATAGTCTATGAATAATATTGTTAATTAATTCAATAATATTTATTCGAAAATAATTTGTTTTAATAAATGAAGCTCAACGGAATTTAATTACATTTCCGTTTTTTGCTTATAATTACTGGTAAGCGCATGAAATAAACAAAATATTAACGCAGATTATCACTATATTATCCCTATAATTGTAGCTCGAGTTTTATATAATTTTTGTGCAAAAACATGACTTAATAATAGCTTTTAGTTATTGAAGTGGTTCCGCATAGTTGAAGTGGTGTGGATGTGGTGTTATTTAATTGTTGTTTGCTGAATTATTTTTATGCGATAAAAAACCACTCCACGATGGCCTAAATAGGAGTTCGACTCTCACCGTTTTATCGATTTAAATTTATAATTCTAAGAGAAAATCTTAAATTATATAAACTGCTCTAAATATACATATCCCAAAAATGCAGATAGTTTTACAGATAGATCTTTAAACAAGGTACGTTTCGTGCAAAATATAAAACCCAGTTGGTTAAAAAAATATACTTTAAAATAAATAATAATAATAAAAACGAATTCACAATTTTAAAGAAAAATCAACAGTAAGACCAGAAAGGCCCAACAAAACGTTCCGCAAAAACAAAAAGAAAAAACAAACATAAAAATTAAATTAATTGTTTAACAGCGAGACCATTTAATACACCACTCACAATTCACTTCACCCCCGTTACTGTTTCGTTTAAGCCAAACCACAAAAAAATTGAATCTTAAACAAGCAATTAGAAGATATCTTTGTATTTCAACAAGAAAAAATTGTGTTTAAAAAGTATTTTCTACAATTTTAAATTACACAGAAAAACATTTTTAAAAAGAAATTAAAAGTAACTTAAGGATAGAAACTAAAAAATGCCAGACAAATTAACATAATTAAACAAAATAATAAAAAAATAAAAATTAGATATACTCCGCGAAACATGTAAATATATTTTTATCTGTATGTCAAGGGAAGAGAAACCATTAACAGCATTAGCTGCAGCTAGAATGTATTTTTTTTTTTTTTTTTAAGTACAACGGAACAAAAAACGAAACTAAACTAAAGATTAGAAAAAGCAAACACGTGGCTAATTCATTTAAATTAGTCTCAAGAGGGTAGAGGAATTTTTTTTTTTTTTGTTAAGCAAACATTTCATTTAATGAAAAATCGTCTTTGGGTGATTTTACTTACTAATGACGCTAACCGTTCAATAGCATCGGAATGCTACTTAAAAGACAGATGAAAGTCATGTGATACCATAAAGATACCACAATCAAGAATAATTTAATGTAACAAAATGAATTTTAAGTCAGAGCAGGATGAAGCTTTTGTTGTTTTAAAAGTAATTAAATCGTGGCTGTTTTACAAAGTAATTGACACGACTTGATTGTAATGATAATGGCTGTGGGGACAAACAACTTAACCACCACAAACAGAAGCCGACAAATTTACGATGACAAAAGTGATTTTGTTGTTCTCCTTCAAGTACATTTGCATTGTCATTTCGGTCGTGATAATAACAAACAAAATATTTGTCATTGATGATTTTTTTTTTTCTATATATTTTTTTTACTGATTACAGTAGACTAGAGAATATTAATTAGTTTTGTTTTGTCTATCACGGGATTCATTTGTACTAATTTAATGATTTAGCGTTATTTATGTAGTGTTTTCTCACTTAAATCGCCTGTTTTGCATAAATTATTTGCTTTAGTTATAAGTAAAGAAAAAAAAAAAATTATATAGATGGTGTTTTGTGGTGATATTTCCATATCGATCAAATATTGATTCTCTAATATGATGGAGTGGAAAACATGAAACTTCACATGAAGCTCACAACATGTCTTGTCGAAAATTTTGTTATTTTTTAAACTACTTTTAGAACATATAGAGATTTTATAGAAAGATTTAAAATTGGTTAGAATTCTTAAGTGTTTTCATGATTTGACGCATTTAGAAGGCCACATTTAATTTTATCCTTTTTTTTAAAAAAAAAATCATGTTTTGGCCAACTCTGACTATTAGATGCTGTTGAGAAATTTCAATTTAACAGCACTAACACATTAACTCTTATTTTAACTACGGTTGCCTCAAAACGTATGACTTTAATCAGTTTCAATTTGTTTAGTTAAATAAGAAACTTCTTTGAAATAAAAAAAAATATAAATTCGTCCTAAATGTTTAAATAAATCTACTTAAGATGATGTTCCACGTACCCTACAACCAATGTATTATAATAAAAATAAAAACTTTAATAAATCGTAATAAAATAAAAATATTAATAATCGTAATGAAATTTTCACTTAATTTAATCATTTTATCCCTTAAAAAACTCGATACAGAGCACAAAAATGACAAAGACACTATCGTCCCCATTTCGTCACTAATCATAATTTTAAACGACGCGACAGCAAAAATAAAATAAATAAATTAAATAACAGGAAGAGAATGATAAAAAAAAATCTACGACAAATAGTAAATGATGCGTTTCAAATTGCAAGAGGAACCCTTAGAAATCTTCACTCAGCGAAACCCATTCAAAGTCTATAAATAATTTTTCTTTTTTTTTTTAATAATTTTGTTATTTTTTTGTTCATTGTTTGGCAAAAGTCACATTTAGTTTGTCAATTCAATTGGATTAAAGTGAAATAATAATAAAAATTGAAAACAAGAAGCACAATGGCGATGAATGAAGAATACGTCAATCGTTAAAATACTATTTAAACGTTTGAATCAAAGTCATCCCTAACCAAATTTACTTTAGTTAGGCTACTAAGGGTGACAGTAAAGTGATTACATGAAATTTATAATAATAATTTTTATAACACAAACAATAATGCAAATGTTTAAAGAGTCGAAAATAAATGGTAATTTCAATACTTGTTGTCAGTTTATCTCTTTTAGGATTCAAGGAACGTGGTAGTCGTCCACTATATTGCATATGTGAATGGATCGCTACATTTGCTAGACACTTCAAAAAAGCATCATGCGTAAATTCCAGTGTAATTCAAGTGGTATACAGTTTCGTTATTTTGATCAATTTTTTTATTCCAATGAATATTTCAGATTGATTTAAAATTTCAATAAATTAGCTTTGTAAATTCATTTTTTTTTTTTTTGTAATGTCTAAAAATGTGGAAAATTTATTTTCGCATTTTTTGATTTGTTTTTTTTTTTTTTTTTATTATTATTTTGTTAAAACGAATTGTCGTAAATTTAAAATTTTTTGATTTATATAAAATTGGGGTCCACTTTGACAACGTTGTAATGAACCAAACTATAAAATGTCTATCCAGTCATAGTCAGTGTCCATGTGAATACGAGAACAACAATGACATAAACTGTATACATAATAAACAGGGAGAGATGTGTTGCTGAATGAAATTATGAAACAATAATAGTAAAATAAATAATAAAACCGGAAAAAGGAAGGAGCCCTAGTTGCCCAAAGTTAATATTTTAAAATAATAAAACAAAAAACCGATACGGAACGATGGATTCGCAAAACAACAACGAAAAGCATCAGCAGCAGCAGCAAAGCAAATCATTGTGTAAAGTTTTCAGTTCGCTTTTTTATTTTTGGAACTGGAACAACAATAATAGGGATGCAACTTGAACATAACAGCGCAAATAACAACAGCAAAACGAATGACACAGTGAATTTTATGCTCTGGCAATTTTCTATTTGATGAGATGCATTGTCCGGACTATATCTATCTAGAAATTATATACAAATTCACATTGCTGTCACATCTTATACGGTGTATGCTTTATTATTTTTGATGAAAAATTAAACAGAAGGCAAAAATGTGTGTCGTCTTCGATGGATGCAGGAAGGAAATACGAAGAAAGTTAAAAAGGATGCTAAATGTTCCACAAACAAAACAATAAAAAATAAAACAAGAAGCTGGAGATAGGTACAAAATTACATGGCGCGTCACTTGCACTCACTTTAAATGGGTGAAAGGCTGAAAATACATAAAATGATAATAATACAAAGCATAGATGTGTGTTAAAGGCGTATTTGAAACAAACAAGGGTGGAAATTACTCATTTTTCACCTATCTTCAGTTTATATTAGTTCATCCACTTTAATCCAAAGTATGTTTTGGCCACCCTCTGTATCTATTGTGGTAAACAATCTATTTGGCGTGAACGGCAAACATTAAACCAGTTTACGTTCAACAAAAAACACTAAAGAATGTTAAAGAAAGGAGAAAAATGAATAAAATGAGGAAAAAAGAAAACATAAACGACACGACAATTGCTGTCTTGAGGTGTTGTTTGTTTGCTTAATGCTAGAGAAAACCCGGAAAGCAATGTTGCAACAGAGGTATGAGTAGTTTGTGAACAATAGCGAATAAAGCACATTTCGTTGAATTCGCCATTTATTCATAAAACTCCGTGTGCACGAAAAATTCATTTTTTTTTCTTCCCTTTGACGTTATTCTCTATTTCACGCTTAAAATACCCTTCGAGACTAATAACACTATATCAAGGCAGTACTCCAGAGTACTGCCACTACCACCACGAATAACTAACGGAACATTGAATGATTCTCCCCTGTATTATTGCTGTTTGTTTGTCTTTCGTATGATGCATCGATATCAGTTTTGGTAACACCAAACATGTAATGCGTAACACCACGCCAAACTAGTTAACTGCATGAAAAACAATCATTTAAACATTTTTTATTTTTTTTTCGCAGTATGTTGTTGTTCCAGTTGTGTGTCGTCGAAGTATTATTATTATAAGCAAGGCTGTGCTGTTATAGTCAAGGTAACAAACCCTACATACATTTTATTTATTTTTTTTTTTGCATATTTCGCATACCTTTCAACTACATCCATCGACCTTCTTCGCCTTTGTTTATAAATTTTTTATAATTTTATTTTTTTTTCTTTTTTTTTTCTTTTTTAAAGAAAAGAAAAGAAAACTCCTTTGACTTGCTTTAAAGGGAATAAAAATGATAAAAAGCAAATTGTTTTTGACTTGTTTTCTGTAAGATAAACAATTTTCTTTTCTTTTATCTTATAAATAAAATAGACATTAGGAATGTTTGCTCCCGTTACGTGCAGAACAAAAAAAAAAAAAAAAATGAAATAAACTCTAGAAAATTTTATTACTTCTGTTCTGTTGAAAATAGAAAGAAAATTCTTTGCAAATGCAATAAGAATGAATATGTAAGAATAAAAATGACAAATTTAGTTTCCGTTTTACCTTTTGTATGCAGTTTATTGTAAAAATTGACAAAACCTCATACAGGGTTGGGTAAGGGAGGGAACGTTTAAATGATAAATGTCAGCCGCATAAATTTTGATCAATATTCAAATTCGCATGAAGAAAAAAAAAAAAAAAACACACACACACATTTCCAACACTTAACTGTTCTTTATGATTTCTTTTTCAACCTTCAATGTCATATCAGGTTCTAACAATTTGATAATTTACCACCATGTATCGCAAGGCAGTTGCTAACGATTTATGACAACTTCGATGTCACCAACAACAACAAGAAAAGAAGAAAAATTCACGATAAAATCTGTAAGCGACTGACGCAACTAAACTTGAGATGAAAATAAAAAAAAAATAAAAAAAAATAATAATAATATATAAGAAATATGACGAAAATAAATATAACCCTTCAACCCTTCAAAATTGAACATATAAATAAGAAAAAAAGAAAAAAAAAAATTATCATAAAAAAAGCAGAGAAAAAGTAAAATAAAAATAAATTTCTTTATAACAATGACAATGTAGGTGTGTGTAGTTCACTCGTTTCAACGCGAGTGTTTTTATTTATTTTATTTACTTTTTGTTAGTTTAGATTAAAAAAGGAGGAAAATAAAAGCGATAAACGACAGTGCACACAACTCATATTCGTATTTGTCACATAGTAAATCTGTCACATATGGAAAACTTTGCTGTAGAAATCCGGAAAATTTATTTCCTCCGTTCATAAAACTACAATACAGGCCAACAACAAACAGTAAACCTTAAAATCATTTTTAAATAAATGAAAAAAAAAAAAAAATGTATACAAACAAATTGAGGCAAACGTACTAAAAATTCGCATTTTAGTTATGATGGAAATTTGCGTTAAAAATTATGATCAAAATAAGTAAGCGGAATACTAACGACCACAAAATAATGCCGAGATGATAAAAAACGAATACGTTATTCATAACGAAGAATACACAAATGCGATAGTATTTTGCTAAGAAAAAAAAAAAAAATTATCAATCGAAAGCACGTTTTGTTGGCAATAAAAAAATATGTCTTCGGCCGCCACTACAATATACACTAGCCGGGTGTCTTCTGGTTTCTTCTATTATGTATTAAACAAACACCAAATAGCTTCGTTTCAATTCATTTCTGTAATCCGATATAAAAAAACTAAAACTAATAGAGGCAGTAAACAAACAAAAACGCCATCCACCCACAACATAAATATAATAAACACGTTGCAGTAGAATTTGTTAGTTTTATCCCTATGTGTGCGCGACAAAAAATAAAAATAAATTAAGTTACCTGAAGCGAAATAATTTTAAATTCATATGGTTTTAGTATATTATCGCTTAATTTGGATCACTAGCGGTGCTTGCACGTAAAGTTTGCCTCTTTTCAAGACTTGCAAAGCAATGAAACATGTTTTGTAAGACACAAGGAAGAATATACGTCAACAAAACTGGCGTGCTATCAGTGTTATAAGACAGAAATGCAAAATAAGACATAAAAAACTCAATTAAATTTCATTTTGTAAGAGTTTCCCTTGTACTTGGGGAGCAAAAAAAAAAAAAAAGAACGAAAAGAAACACGATAATAGAATTTAAAGCCTGCCTCTAATGTGTTTTTTAAATCAAAAAAGAAAATATTTCCTTAATAAATTATTACCGAAGCAAGAAATAGTCAAGGAATCAACTACATTAGGGGTTGGCAATATAAGCTAAAGCGCACAGAAATTAATTTATATTTCTGTTAAGAAACGTTAATTGCCAATTTTCATACCGCATCTAATTAATTTACGTTAGCAAAGACAGAGAAAAAATCTGAATTAAAAATTAAAACGTGAAAATATTTTACAAATTACGTTTGTACCACCCCGTTTTTTTTTTTGTTGTTGTTTTTAATTCAAAAATGTAAATAAAAATTTCATAAGTTTATTTAGAGAACAGAGGAAATGTGCTGAGTGATTATTTGTGCCTAATGTGATTCCGGGTAAAGTTTGGAAATTTGAAACAAATATCAGCTTGAAGCGCTGCTTGTGGTAACATGAAGAGTATTAAATAACAAAAATAAACAGTTTTCCAGTTACATTTTTAATTATTTCATTCACCCTTAGCTGTTAACAGTTTGATGACTGCCCTGTGTAACCTAACTCTACATACAATGAAAACACACTCTGCTCACCCTGAATATTTCATCAAAACAAAACAAAAATCGAATTAAAAACACAAAAAAAAAATTAAATTTCTGTTAATTTCGCCCACAACGTATTCAAAAATCATTATTTTTCATAATTAGCAGATCTATTATTTTCGGGTGCTGGATTTTGCGTTCAATTTGCTAGTGAACAAAAGGACAAATAACCAGTGTGTTTCGCGATAAAAGATTTACTTTCGTCAATGGATAATTTATTGATAAATAAAAATAACAACAATAAAAAAGTATAATTTCGTAGAAAATTTATACCATTAAATGTAATAAAATAGCAATGCTACCGTCTCTAAACGCAGTTATACCCCCACAATTGTAAACCGATTTTTATTTATGTACCCTTGAATGCGGAGAACACTAAGCTGAAACGAAAATTTATATTTAATTACAATTGACATTTATTATTATTTTTTTGTGTTTTTTACCCGATTGGTATGGTTTCTTGGTTTACTATGCTGAAGAATATAGTCAATCAACCACCCCCACCATACTAACACTTGGTTATTGGTTTTAAAATACGACTATTGTCTGATTAAATAACATTGGAACTTGTAATGACTTTAGAAAAACAAAGAAACCTTTTAATTTCACAAAACACATAAAACAAAAATTTACTACCCTTGTTCTTGTCCATTCTTAATAAGGGTAATACAATTATTGAAAATCGATAATTGTTATTTTGTTGAACAATTTAAATTTATTAAATTCAGTGAAAAATTAATTAACGGAAGCGAGGAAGTTTACTCAGAAATATTTTTTTTCTTTTATAAAATAAATCCAGACATGAAATAATCAATTTACTGCATTATATACCATCGTATAAAGTTGCTTTTAAACTATCTTGGAAATAAATTAATGAGGTTTTTTTTCTTTGTATAAGTAAAAACGTTTCAGAAAACAAGAATCTCTGTGTATTGAAATCACCTTTTGCATAATAATTCATTATCACCTCGAAACGAGTGAACTAAGTGTGAATAGCTGCGGGCAATGTAATTTTCAGCTGAAATTAGCAGAAAAAAATTGACAGGGATACAAATGAACAGCGAATATGCATTATCAAGGGTGGTGTTAATGTAACACATGAATTTGGGGGAATCAGGTGAAATGGCAATGATTCGACCACCTGGAGCGTAACAAACATCACCATAAAAATAATTACATAAAAACAAGAAAAAAGTAATCTGCTAAAGGTACGCTGGTTGATGGTAATTTATTTTTTAACTCTCTCCTCCTGACGTGAGTTCTA
>OY540803.1:9818906-9875506 GCA_961205885.1 Ptychoptera albimana
AACACTAAGCTCTTTTTTTTTTTGAAAAAACTAACAACCAATATCGCTTAAACGATGAGGTCGAATGTAACAACGATGAACAAATAGAACATGAAATTCTTATTTCATTTAAAAGGAAAATAAGTGATAAAAAAAAAGTGATAAAAAAACGGAGAATTTTTTTTTAAAAATTCATAAGATTTTTATCATGTCATGTTTGTATTCCGTTTTTTTTTTCTCCTCTTTATTCCAGCATAAGAACAGCACAGTTTTTGAATAGATGGAAAAACTAGAATAAATCTAGGACAAGGTGTAAATGATTTATTTGGTAAAAGAAAGAACGGTTTAAGGGTGACAATGGCCGCCTGAAGGGAATTTACAAAATTACTGACTATAATTTATATTGTATAACACAAATCAGCAGCTATATAGTATGAACGTCACATTGCAAGCTTTAAACTGTCTACAATCCGACTATTTCATTAATTTCTCTGTCTTTTACTTTACTTTTATTATCACTGTGGCAACAGTGATAAAACAACACGAATTGAAGTAAGATTCAACAAAAAAAAACTATTTTTTTTTTGAATCACTAGACATCTAACCAAATGGTGTAAATGTCTGGTTTTTTAACCCAATAAATTCTTGTCACATACACAAAATCAATGAAGAATTTTAGTGGAAAATAAGTTAAAAAAAAAAAAATCTGTGGTACTAAAAAACTAAAAGATCAAAGAGTTTAGCACATTTACTGGCGGTTTGTAGATTTTTATCAATCGCGAAGCATTGAAATTATTTTAGAATTAGCACCTTGACTAGTGCATCAAGTTGTAGATCATTGAAAAGACTATATATCTACATTCAACATAGAATCAACAACATATTGCTAACGGCAACAAACCATAAAGACAGGAAAAAACGTTCAAAGTTCCAATGCATTTAAATAATAATAAAATTCACTTTGATGAACTTTTAAAGATTGTAGAAATTCATAAATTTCAGTCACGTAAATCAAGTAACTGGTAAACAAAAATCTTAAAAAGCTACTAGAAATTTAATGAGGAAAGATTGATTCGATTATGAAGCGAAGAAACGTGTTTGTAGCCCCAAAGGTGATTTTTTTTTTAAATTTCAAAGCAATCGTAATAGCAGGAAATTCCGATTATTTCGCATCACAGATAGTATCGCTGAAGAATAAAAACAAAGTGAATCAATTTCGTCTCGATATTCAATCATTTAACTAGAAATGCTTTTGTTTTGTTGTGGACCATCAATGGTCTAATCATTTTATCGAGTTCAAAATAGACATCTTTTACATTGTTTTCAATTCTCTGTTGACGAGTGCCAAGAGTTTTATTATTATTTTTAACTTTGTTGTGTCACGACTTGGAGGGGTGGCAATCAGCATAGAATAAAAATAGATCGACATAAATAAATAAGAAACAGAGGTAAAAAGTTTTAAATTCAATTTAAAAGGAAAATAAGGAAACTGTGTGATTACCAAAAAAAAAAAAACGGATTCACCAATTGTTCCTTTGTGTTTGATTTACAAAAGAATCTACTGTTTACTGTTTATTAAAAATCAAAAGCTGAAAGCCTTCGAATTAAAATGTTTTTAATTTTATTGAACGAAACAGCGATTATTGAACAAGAAAATATTTTTTTTTTATTTAGCTATTTATTTGTTGGTTTTTATGTTTTGTTAATTAATTATTGACATTCGGTCTGTTTGTAAACATTATTAATTATTTGTTGGCATTTGTTGTTTTCATTTTGCACCATTATTAGGTTAACAAGAGATAATTTTTTTTAATTTATTTTTTTGACCAAGAACATGATACAGAATAATATAAAAAATAAACAAAAATGACAACAGCAGACCAGCTTGTATCCATTTTTATAATGAGTATGAAGATTGAGGATTTATTTGTATACCGTATTTACTCATTGATGTTAACTAGAACTGTAAACAAATAGCATAAAAATGAAGCAAATTTACAGATCAATGCATAATTGTCCGGTGGCGAAATTTATGATTCGTGGATTCGTCTCTATTTAATTAATGTTGTTCATGCAAATAAATCTCAAATAATTGAAAACCAAACTCGATAAGCATTTAGCAAAATAAGCAAAAAAAAAAATAAAAAATTAATAAATAAATATTACCGCGTTAATATGTTAACTTTAAAATATAAAATAAAAATCATGGGATGAAAGCCATATAGCATATTATTGGGAGTTCTGATGTTAACATGAGAGATATTACTATAAAATAGTCTATGAATAATATTGTTAATTAATTCAATAATATTTATTCGAAAATAATTTGTTTTAATAAATGAAGCTCAACGGAATTTAATTACATTTCCGTTTTTTGCTTATAATTACTGGTAAGCGCATGAAATAAACAAAATATTAACGCAGATTATCACTATATTATCCCTATAATTGTAGCTCGAGTTTTATATAATTTTTGTGCAAAAACATGACTTAATAATAGCTTTTAGTTATTGAAGTGGTTCCGCATAGTTGAAGTGGTGTGGATGTGGTGTTATTTAATTGTTGTTTGCTGAATTATTTTTATGCGATAAAAAACCACTCCACGATGGCCTAAATAGGAGTTCGACTCTCACCGTTTTATCGATTTAAATTTATAATTCTAAGAGAAAATCTTAAATTATATAAACTGCTCTAAATATACATATCCCAAAAATGCAGATAGTTTTACAGATAGATCTTTAAACAAGGTACGTTTCGTGCAAAATATAAAACCCAGTTGGTTAAAAAAATATACTTTAAAATAAATAATAATAATAAAAACGAATTCACAATTTTAAAGAAAAATCAACAGTAAGACCAGAAAGGCCCAACAAAACGTTCCGCAAAAACAAAAAGAAAAAACAAACATAAAAATTAAATTAATTGTTTAACAGCGAGACCATTTAATACACCACTCACAATTCACTTCACCCCCGTTACTGTTTCGTTTAAGCCAAACCACAAAAAAATTGAATCTTAAACAAGCAATTAGAAGATATCTTTGTATTTCAACAAGAAAAAATTGTGTTTAAAAAGTATTTTCTACAATTTTAAATTACACAGAAAAACATTTTTAAAAAGAAATTAAAAGTAACTTAAGGATAGAAACTAAAAAATGCCAGACAAATTAACATAATTAAACAAAATAATAAAAAAATAAAAATTAGATATACTCCGCGAAACATGTAAATATATTTTTATCTGTATGTCAAGGGAAGAGAAACCATTAACAGCATTAGCTGCAGCTAGAATGTATTTTTTTTTTTTTTTTTAAGTACAACGGAACAAAAAACGAAACTAAACTAAAGATTAGAAAAAGCAAACACGTGGCTAATTCATTTAAATTAGTCTCAAGAGGGTAGAGGAATTTTTTTTTTTTTTGTTAAGCAAACATTTCATTTAATGAAAAATCGTCTTTGGGTGATTTTACTTACTAATGACGCTAACCGTTCAATAGCATCGGAATGCTACTTAAAAGACAGATGAAAGTCATGTGATACCATAAAGATACCACAATCAAGAATAATTTAATGTAACAAAATGAATTTTAAGTCAGAGCAGGATGAAGCTTTTGTTGTTTTAAAAGTAATTAAATCGTGGCTGTTTTACAAAGTAATTGACACGACTTGATTGTAATGATAATGGCTGTGGGGACAAACAACTTAACCACCACAAACAGAAGCCGACAAATTTACGATGACAAAAGTGATTTTGTTGTTCTCCTTCAAGTACATTTGCATTGTCATTTCGGTCGTGATAATAACAAACAAAATATTTGTCATTGATGATTTTTTTTTTTCTATATATTTTTTTTACTGATTACAGTAGACTAGAGAATATTAATTAGTTTTGTTTTGTCTATCACGGGATTCATTTGTACTAATTTAATGATTTAGCGTTATTTATGTAGTGTTTTCTCACTTAAATCGCCTGTTTTGCATAAATTATTTGCTTTAGTTATAAGTAAAGAAAAAAAAAAAATTATATAGATGGTGTTTTGTGGTGATATTTCCATATCGATCAAATATTGATTCTCTAATATGATGGAGTGGAAAACATGAAACTTCACATGAAGCTCACAACATGTCTTGTCGAAAATTTTGTTATTTTTTAAACTACTTTTAGAACATATAGAGATTTTATAGAAAGATTTAAAATTGGTTAGAATTCTTAAGTGTTTTCATGATTTGACGCATTTAGAAGGCCACATTTAATTTTATCCTTTTTTTTAAAAAAAAAATCATGTTTTGGCCAACTCTGACTATTAGATGCTGTTGAGAAATTTCAATTTAACAGCACTAACACATTAACTCTTATTTTAACTACGGTTGCCTCAAAACGTATGACTTTAATCAGTTTCAATTTGTTTAGTTAAATAAGAAACTTCTTTGAAATAAAAAAAAATATAAATTCGTCCTAAATGTTTAAATAAATCTACTTAAGATGATGTTCCACGTACCCTACAACCAATGTATTATAATAAAAATAAAAACTTTAATAAATCGTAATAAAATAAAAATATTAATAATCGTAATGAAATTTTCACTTAATTTAATCATTTTATCCCTTAAAAAACTCGATACAGAGCACAAAAATGACAAAGACACTATCGTCCCCATTTCGTCACTAATCATAATTTTAAACGACGCGACAGCAAAAATAAAATAAATAAATTAAATAACAGGAAGAGAATGATAAAAAAAAATCTACGACAAATAGTAAATGATGCGTTTCAAATTGCAAGAGGAACCCTTAGAAATCTTCACTCAGCGAAACCCATTCAAAGTCTATAAATAATTTTTCTTTTTTTTTTTAATAATTTTGTTATTTTTTTGTTCATTGTTTGGCAAAAGTCACATTTAGTTTGTCAATTCAATTGGATTAAAGTGAAATAATAATAAAAATTGAAAACAAGAAGCACAATGGCGATGAATGAAGAATACGTCAATCGTTAAAATACTATTTAAACGTTTGAATCAAAGTCATCCCTAACCAAATTTACTTTAGTTAGGCTACTAAGGGTGACAGTAAAGTGATTACATGAAATTTATAATAATAATTTTTATAACACAAACAATAATGCAAATGTTTAAAGAGTCGAAAATAAATGGTAATTTCAATACTTGTTGTCAGTTTATCTCTTTTAGGATTCAAGGAACGTGGTAGTCGTCCACTATATTGCATATGTGAATGGATCGCTACATTTGCTAGACACTTCAAAAAAGCATCATGCGTAAATTCCAGTGTAATTCAAGTGGTATACAGTTTCGTTATTTTGATCAATTTTTTTATTCCAATGAATATTTCAGATTGATTTAAAATTTCAATAAATTAGCTTTGTAAATTCATTTTTTTTTTTTTTGTAATGTCTAAAAATGTGGAAAATTTATTTTCGCATTTTTTGATTTGTTTTTTTTTTTTTTTTTATTATTATTTTGTTAAAACGAATTGTCGTAAATTTAAAATTTTTTGATTTATATAAAATTGGGGTCCACTTTGACAACGTTGTAATGAACCAAACTATAAAATGTCTATCCAGTCATAGTCAGTGTCCATGTGAATACGAGAACAACAATGACATAAACTGTATACATAATAAACAGGGAGAGATGTGTTGCTGAATGAAATTATGAAACAATAATAGTAAAATAAATAATAAAACCGGAAAAAGGAAGGAGCCCTAGTTGCCCAAAGTTAATATTTTAAAATAATAAAACAAAAAACCGATACGGAACGATGGATTCGCAAAACAACAACGAAAAGCATCAGCAGCAGCAGCAAAGCAAATCATTGTGTAAAGTTTTCAGTTCGCTTTTTTATTTTTGGAACTGGAACAACAATAATAGGGATGCAACTTGAACATAACAGCGCAAATAACAACAGCAAAACGAATGACACAGTGAATTTTATGCTCTGGCAATTTTCTATTTGATGAGATGCATTGTCCGGACTATATCTATCTAGAAATTATATACAAATTCACATTGCTGTCACATCTTATACGGTGTATGCTTTATTATTTTTGATGAAAAATTAAACAGAAGGCAAAAATGTGTGTCGTCTTCGATGGATGCAGGAAGGAAATACGAAGAAAGTTAAAAAGGATGCTAAATGTTCCACAAACAAAACAATAAAAAATAAAACAAGAAGCTGGAGATAGGTACAAAATTACATGGCGCGTCACTTGCACTCACTTTAAATGGGTGAAAGGCTGAAAATACATAAAATGATAATAATACAAAGCATAGATGTGTGTTAAAGGCGTATTTGAAACAAACAAGGGTGGAAATTACTCATTTTTCACCTATCTTCAGTTTATATTAGTTCATCCACTTTAATCCAAAGTATGTTTTGGCCACCCTCTGTATCTATTGTGGTAAACAATCTATTTGGCGTGAACGGCAAACATTAAACCAGTTTACGTTCAACAAAAAACACTAAAGAATGTTAAAGAAAGGAGAAAAATGAATAAAATGAGGAAAAAAGAAAACATAAACGACACGACAATTGCTGTCTTGAGGTGTTGTTTGTTTGCTTAATGCTAGAGAAAACCCGGAAAGCAATGTTGCAACAGAGGTATGAGTAGTTTGTGAACAATAGCGAATAAAGCACATTTCGTTGAATTCGCCATTTATTCATAAAACTCCGTGTGCACGAAAAATTCATTTTTTTTTCTTCCCTTTGACGTTATTCTCTATTTCACGCTTAAAATACCCTTCGAGACTAATAACACTATATCAAGGCAGTACTCCAGAGTACTGCCACTACCACCACGAATAACTAACGGAACATTGAATGATTCTCCCCTGTATTATTGCTGTTTGTTTGTCTTTCGTATGATGCATCGATATCAGTTTTGGTAACACCAAACATGTAATGCGTAACACCACGCCAAACTAGTTAACTGCATGAAAAACAATCATTTAAACATTTTTTATTTTTTTTTCGCAGTATGTTGTTGTTCCAGTTGTGTGTCGTCGAAGTATTATTATTATAAGCAAGGCTGTGCTGTTATAGTCAAGGTAACAAACCCTACATACATTTTATTTATTTTTTTTTTTGCATATTTCGCATACCTTTCAACTACATCCATCGACCTTCTTCGCCTTTGTTTATAAATTTTTTATAATTTTATTTTTTTTTCTTTTTTTTTTCTTTTTTAAAGAAAAGAAAAGAAAACTCCTTTGACTTGCTTTAAAGGGAATAAAAATGATAAAAAGCAAATTGTTTTTGACTTGTTTTCTGTAAGATAAACAATTTTCTTTTCTTTTATCTTATAAATAAAATAGACATTAGGAATGTTTGCTCCCGTTACGTGCAGAACAAAAAAAAAAAAAAAAATGAAATAAACTCTAGAAAATTTTATTACTTCTGTTCTGTTGAAAATAGAAAGAAAATTCTTTGCAAATGCAATAAGAATGAATATGTAAGAATAAAAATGACAAATTTAGTTTCCGTTTTACCTTTTGTATGCAGTTTATTGTAAAAATTGACAAAACCTCATACAGGGTTGGGTAAGGGAGGGAACGTTTAAATGATAAATGTCAGCCGCATAAATTTTGATCAATATTCAAATTCGCATGAAGAAAAAAAAAAAAAAAACACACACACACATTTCCAACACTTAACTGTTCTTTATGATTTCTTTTTCAACCTTCAATGTCATATCAGGTTCTAACAATTTGATAATTTACCACCATGTATCGCAAGGCAGTTGCTAACGATTTATGACAACTTCGATGTCACCAACAACAACAAGAAAAGAAGAAAAATTCACGATAAAATCTGTAAGCGACTGACGCAACTAAACTTGAGATGAAAATAAAAAAAAAATAAAAAAAAATAATAATAATATATAAGAAATATGACGAAAATAAATATAACCCTTCAACCCTTCAAAATTGAACATATAAATAAGAAAAAAAGAAAAAAAAAAATTATCATAAAAAAAGCAGAGAAAAAGTAAAATAAAAATAAATTTCTTTATAACAATGACAATGTAGGTGTGTGTAGTTCACTCGTTTCAACGCGAGTGTTTTTATTTATTTTATTTACTTTTTGTTAGTTTAGATTAAAAAAGGAGGAAAATAAAAGCGATAAACGACAGTGCACACAACTCATATTCGTATTTGTCACATAGTAAATCTGTCACATATGGAAAACTTTGCTGTAGAAATCCGGAAAATTTATTTCCTCCGTTCATAAAACTACAATACAGGCCAACAACAAACAGTAAACCTTAAAATCATTTTTAAATAAATGAAAAAAAAAAAAAAATGTATACAAACAAATTGAGGCAAACGTACTAAAAATTCGCATTTTAGTTATGATGGAAATTTGCGTTAAAAATTATGATCAAAATAAGTAAGCGGAATACTAACGACCACAAAATAATGCCGAGATGATAAAAAACGAATACGTTATTCATAACGAAGAATACACAAATGCGATAGTATTTTGCTAAGAAAAAAAAAAAAAATTATCAATCGAAAGCACGTTTTGTTGGCAATAAAAAAATATGTCTTCGGCCGCCACTACAATATACACTAGCCGGGTGTCTTCTGGTTTCTTCTATTATGTATTAAACAAACACCAAATAGCTTCGTTTCAATTCATTTCTGTAATCCGATATAAAAAAACTAAAACTAATAGAGGCAGTAAACAAACAAAAACGCCATCCACCCACAACATAAATATAATAAACACGTTGCAGTAGAATTTGTTAGTTTTATCCCTATGTGTGCGCGACAAAAAATAAAAATAAATTAAGTTACCTGAAGCGAAATAATTTTAAATTCATATGGTTTTAGTATATTATCGCTTAATTTGGATCACTAGCGGTGCTTGCACGTAAAGTTTGCCTCTTTTCAAGACTTGCAAAGCAATGAAACATGTTTTGTAAGACACAAGGAAGAATATACGTCAACAAAACTGGCGTGCTATCAGTGTTATAAGACAGAAATGCAAAATAAGACATAAAAAACTCAATTAAATTTCATTTTGTAAGAGTTTCCCTTGTACTTGGGGAGCAAAAAAAAAAAAAAAGAACGAAAAGAAACACGATAATAGAATTTAAAGCCTGCCTCTAATGTGTTTTTTAAATCAAAAAAGAAAATATTTCCTTAATAAATTATTACCGAAGCAAGAAATAGTCAAGGAATCAACTACATTAGGGGTTGGCAATATAAGCTAAAGCGCACAGAAATTAATTTATATTTCTGTTAAGAAACGTTAATTGCCAATTTTCATACCGCATCTAATTAATTTACGTTAGCAAAGACAGAGAAAAAATCTGAATTAAAAATTAAAACGTGAAAATATTTTACAAATTACGTTTGTACCACCCCGTTTTTTTTTTTGTTGTTGTTTTTAATTCAAAAATGTAAATAAAAATTTCATAAGTTTATTTAGAGAACAGAGGAAATGTGCTGAGTGATTATTTGTGCCTAATGTGATTCCGGGTAAAGTTTGGAAATTTGAAACAAATATCAGCTTGAAGCGCTGCTTGTGGTAACATGAAGAGTATTAAATAACAAAAATAAACAGTTTTCCAGTTACATTTTTAATTATTTCATTCACCCTTAGCTGTTAACAGTTTGATGACTGCCCTGTGTAACCTAACTCTACATACAATGAAAACACACTCTGCTCACCCTGAATATTTCATCAAAACAAAACAAAAATCGAATTAAAAACACAAAAAAAAAATTAAATTTCTGTTAATTTCGCCCACAACGTATTCAAAAATCATTATTTTTCATAATTAGCAGATCTATTATTTTCGGGTGCTGGATTTTGCGTTCAATTTGCTAGTGAACAAAAGGACAAATAACCAGTGTGTTTCGCGATAAAAGATTTACTTTCGTCAATGGATAATTTATTGATAAATAAAAATAACAACAATAAAAAAGTATAATTTCGTAGAAAATTTATACCATTAAATGTAATAAAATAGCAATGCTACCGTCTCTAAACGCAGTTATACCCCCACAATTGTAAACCGATTTTTATTTATGTACCCTTGAATGCGGAGAACACTAAGCTGAAACGAAAATTTATATTTAATTACAATTGACATTTATTATTATTTTTTTGTGTTTTTTACCCGATTGGTATGGTTTCTTGGTTTACTATGCTGAAGAATATAGTCAATCAACCACCCCCACCATACTAACACTTGGTTATTGGTTTTAAAATACGACTATTGTCTGATTAAATAACATTGGAACTTGTAATGACTTTAGAAAAACAAAGAAACCTTTTAATTTCACAAAACACATAAAACAAAAATTTACTACCCTTGTTCTTGTCCATTCTTAATAAGGGTAATACAATTATTGAAAATCGATAATTGTTATTTTGTTGAACAATTTAAATTTATTAAATTCAGTGAAAAATTAATTAACGGAAGCGAGGAAGTTTACTCAGAAATATTTTTTTTCTTTTATAAAATAAATCCAGACATGAAATAATCAATTTACTGCATTATATACCATCGTATAAAGTTGCTTTTAAACTATCTTGGAAATAAATTAATGAGGTTTTTTTTCTTTGTATAAGTAAAAACGTTTCAGAAAACAAGAATCTCTGTGTATTGAAATCACCTTTTGCATAATAATTCATTATCACCTCGAAACGAGTGAACTAAGTGTGAATAGCTGCGGGCAATGTAATTTTCAGCTGAAATTAGCAGAAAAAAATTGACAGGGATACAAATGAACAGCGAATATGCATTATCAAGGGTGGTGTTAATGTAACACATGAATTTGGGGGAATCAGGTGAAATGGCAATGATTCGACCACCTGGAGCGTAACAAACATCACCATAAAAATAATTACATAAAAACAAGAAAAAAGTAATCTGCTAAAGGTACGCTGGTTGATGGTAATTTATTTTTTAACTCTCTCCTCCTGACGTGAGTTCTATATCGTACGGATAACAAATGATATCATTAAACTATATTATATCCAAAATAAAGTATCAAATTCAACTATAAACCATAAACATTAATATTCGGAAAAAGAAACTATTTTCCTCAGCACTCAATGATGTATTTCAAAGGTAATGACATTGGACACAGAATTTTCGTTTTAATTATTATTATCACATCATTTGATTTTCTTATTTTGAAATAAATTGACGCACTTTTAAGCCATCAACTAGCTGAAAGCGAAATGACTAAATTAGAAAAGTTTCCCTTAGTAGTAGGCCGCCCCCCATTTTCGTATAAATCAAATTAAAGTTAAGTAAAAGTTTTTCCACTCGTAAATTTATGTGTTTTAACTTTTTCTCTACCTTTTTTTATATTAAAATAATAAATATGAAGCAAATTCATAAACCGACGTCTGTTAGTCTAATAAATGATTATCCATTTACAGATTATTTTTTTTCATCTCTTTTTTGTTTTAAAGAATCTAAAACAAAGTAACTTTAGCTGAGCTACCCTAATGCATTTTTATAATCGAGAAATTATAATTACAAATATGTCTCCAAGGTGACATGATACATTTTTACTGTCACGCTTTTTATTATTATTATTATTATTATGATGCTGTGAGTAGTGCAGTTTACTTTGAGGTGGAGGTGGAGGTAGTAAAAGCTGTGTAATAACAAAAATAAGAAACAACGGAGAAAATTAGAACGTTAGTATTACTCAAAATAAGTCAAACGTTATTAATTCGATCAGACAGATTAATTCAGTTTCAGGTTTAAAATTCCCTTCAGTTATGTGTATGCAAAAAGAAAACACAATATAATGCGTGTTTTGAATTATTTGTTCGTTCATGTTACAGGTAATCTAAATTAACTCAAAGGGTGACAATTGACACATGTAGGAAATACCCAATCATACGTTTAAACTGTTATAAATTAATGAAATCGGATCATCGTAAATTATTATTATTATTATAATAGATATTTTCCGGATAAAATATATAATATGTAATAAAGCAAAGGATACGCCGTATTTTGTTACGACTTCTAGCAACTGTATGCGTTTTTTAATTAAACATTCCTGATACTTTTTAAATGCATTAATCGTTTTTGATATAATCTCTAACACATAATTTATACAAAAATTAAAATCAGGATTAAGAGCATTAAAATTTAGTAAAGCTACACTTGTTTATTGTTCTAACTAATCAACATCTAAAGCTTCTGATGAAAATTTATTACAAAAAAATGCAGACACCTAATTTCACAAAGTATAGAAATTAACACGAATAACAAATTATTTGTATTCCCGAATTAAAGAATTTTCACGCATATAATTTGTGCGGCTTTCGGTAGTTTCGTTTTCGAAAACAGCAACCCCAAAGCGCGTATTAAAGAGCTGACAACATTTTATTTATAGCAATTCATAAACACGAAAGCAGCTTTGGGTATTTTTTGTTCTGTCAAAAAACAAGCAAAAAAAAAAAAATTCAAACTAAAGAGTGTTTCACCTTTTGGGGCTTTGCGCTGTTGAAAGGTAGAATTTACACGTTGTAAAATTTATTTATCAAAATAACAACAGCGTTGTCGTAAAATTTTGAGATGACTTAGGGACAACCTTTCACAAGGAAAAAAATAAAAAAAAAACAAAAATAAGTACAAAAACGACTTATTTTAACAAAACAGCACTCGACATACACGAAACACATTAATAAATCTACTTTTGTATTATTTAAGCATTAAAAGACGAAAAATGGTATTTAGAAAAAAATGAGAAACCTACACAAATGAAGATTCGTGTTGGGAATAATGCAAAAACCCATAAGTATTATTTTCATATTAATTTCCCTTCATGTAGTTAGTTTACGTTTCGTTTATATGTTAATACTTTCCAGCTAAGGTATTACTCACATTTTGAAAAGTTTTGCTCGCTTTAATAATTACATTCGTCAACCAATCAGCTTATTGCGGCATTAAATGCCGATTCTAATTGAAAAGAACCAAACGAATTTCTATTAATGTTCAACTTTCGATTCACGACATCGAGCAATTACGTCTTAAGATGGATAATAATCGAATATCCCAAAGGAAATCAATAAGGAAAATTTTTTATTACGCATAATGGCCGCTGTCATTTTGTTGTAAGTAAAATTAGCATGCGCAATTGTGTCATGTTTAAGAAAAACAAATAACTAATCAACAAACAAAAGATAATAAAATCAAACAGAAAATTTTATTACCCACAGCAAAAATAAAAAAATAACCGCCCATCAAATTTTGGGAAGATAAATTAGATTTCTTATCGTGAAATGCATACAAACCACCAATGGGGTTGTGTTGGCAAATGAATAACCTCTAGCTAGAAGAATCATAAAATAAAATCGTGTAAAGAAAAAAAAACTGTTAAAATGTTAATTACTGCTGACTATTAAGTTGACTTCCGCCACCCTCTAACACAGTATTATTAAGCACGTACTTTACAGAATTGCAGCATTGTCGTTACGAAGCAACCGAAGCTGAAACACCAAATTGAGGTGATGACATTTAATTCTAGTAATTATGACCTAAAGTTCAATTTATAGAACTGCAACGACAACGAAAGGACTAACTTTTCAAAATATGTGATAATTATAAGCCAAAGCACAATTAATTTTTTATTCAAAATTTTACTATTTTACATTAAGCGATTGCAGTTGCCTCGGAAAAATAAAGGTCAAGAATGGTAGAAACTTTAATTAAATTATGGTTTTTCTGTTTTAACAAATTATTATTATCACAGTTATGGTCGGGGCCAGCAAGTTGTAAGGCAAATAAAGTCGTAAAAATGCAGCAAACTAATGAAAACAAAAACAGAATTTTATTAAATCTTATCAAGCTCGCCCTTTAGTTATCCAGTTGGTCGCACTGCTCGTCTCAAAAAAGAAAAAAAAAAAAGTTTCCGAATACAACATACTCTGGAAATTATTTTATCATTATATGACGCATCGCGTTGTTTGTCGATTTTTTCTAAAAATATGGAAAGTTTTTCATCTAGTAAAGTGTGTGTGGGTGAGAAGCAGAATGATTGTTATACAGATTAAAACAAAGGGATAATTTTTTTTCTACTGTTTTCTTTTAAATGTAATAAGGATTCATTTCATTAATCTATTTCAGATGAAAATGAAAGAAAGTTTCGTTGACGTTTCGCCTCCATCTGTTTTGTTTGTTTTTATGAAACAGCAGGCGTCCAATCGGCGTCCCTTTTCGCAAAAGATTCCCAATGATATGGTTAAATAGATACAAAACAACACAACTCTCTAAACATTTTCAACTTCGTTTATAATTCAGAGTAATAACAATCTAATAACATAAAAAGAAAACATGAAATAAGGACGAAGAAAATAGTACTGGCACAGAAGAGAAGAAGATGAAGTTTACTTAGGGCGTAGTTCTCTTGGTATTGGTGCCTTGGACTAGTGCACCATAATTTTAATGTCAAAATCTGTGTCTCAGACACAAACAAGACGAAGACGGAACGTTAAAACTTTTTCTCTTATCTAATTTAATTCTTTTTTGTCTTTGCAAAAGCTTTTATTAACGACGAAATGTTTTCTTTTTTTTTTTTCGTATATTTGTGAAGCCAAACATTATTTAACTTTTGTACAAAAACGTAAATAAATAGAAAAACATACGGAATGTACGGCACATGGTACCCTAATCTTTGTTTAAAAAAGAAGAACAACAGAAAAATCATCATCATTTAGCAAATGATGCTTAGGCCCTTTGGTATTCACTAACTTTTAGCACACCTTCGGGCACCTTAATTTTTTTCTCTCATCTCATAAAAAACGTGATTTCTCCGACTACTTTCTTATCATTTTTTTTTTTTTTTTCGTTTTTATCTTATTACTAGTAGTCTTTACGTGTTAGAAATGAATCACAATTTCTACGGCAAACGGTCCTACTACCCAGCACAGGCTATCAAAAATTATAGCCAAGTCTAATGTTGTTTTGATTAGGTGAGAGTGACGAGTCTGTCATATAGAAATAATAAATTGAACGCAACTCCGGTATTACCCAAAAGTTTCTTTTTTATTCAGCACTGAGGTAATTTTATGCGACCGGCGTCGTTTTATCCAATTTATTTATATTAACGTAGAGTGGTGTGGTATGAAATATCATCTAGCATTCACAACCAAATTCATTCATTTCAGCTTCATTCAGCTTTATTTATTTTTCAAATGCGTGTGACAACCGGTCTTATTTCTTGTTAGTTGAATGCGTGCAGTTAAATTAAAAAGGCAAATATTATAATATAAAGAAAATTTATTTTCTCAGTGACATAAACAAATTGTGTCTGTCAGAATGTATCTTCGGTCTGTGTCACCCATAAAAGGGCAGCAAAGATTTTTCTGTAAGCTTAATTTTCTTGTTCTTTCGTCTAGTATTTATGGTTATCAATTGTCCGTTATTTGTACGTTAGCAAAAAAGCGAAATATTTATGCGTCACCAGTTCTTGATAGAAAAACCTGGCTAAAAGCGTGTAGCCTCAGAACAACAACGGACAAAACATTTTTTTTTTTTTTTTTTTTATCCATTTATCTTCGCCTATGCCTTTTCCAATCAAAACAAAATGCTTAACGGAGAACAAATTGATATAAATTGTTTATAATAACAAAAAACGAAGAAAAAATAATGAAAAAATTGTTTATTTAAATATAAAAAGTAATTAAATAAATAGAAAAAGCCTTAATTTGTTTATAATAAAATAAAATAAAATAAAAAGAGAAACAAACTAAAATATTAAATAAACATCATCGATTATCATTAATTTCGTTAACTATATTGGTTATTTATGTATTTATTTATATTAATAAATGTTTATTTTCGTATAGTTTCTATAAATCAATTAAAAATTTGATAGAGGAAAATAATTAATTAAAGTTAAATATGAAAAGGATAGGCAAGAAATATTATAGCAAATCAATAATAAGTTTGCCAAAAAATATTTCGTTTTGTATATACATAAATATGATATATTCCAACCATCACACTTTATTTGTTTGTTTATATTATTCAATTCAAAATTAATTAGTTAAATTTCTCTGCGCTATGTTTATTCTATAAATTGAAGTTTTTATTAGATTTTTTCTTTTTCGTTGTCTCAATTGTTTACTGTTGTTAAAAATGAATAAACAAAATGTGTGCCTCATTATATAAATGTGTTAAAATATGAAACAAGTCCGTTAAAACTAAGTGGATTGCCAGCAAAATTATTATCAATTTTTATTTTTCTTTATTTATTTAGTTTAATGGAAAAGGGTGATATTTTCAAAATTATGTTAGCTGGCACAATAACAATTGGTTATTTATCGCGTTTATACCGATTATGAATTAAAGATTTGAATTTTTGTTAAATGAAATAATTGAATTTGGTGAGTTTATTGTTAGTTTTATTTTGTTGAATGCTTTCGGTGTATTAGAGAACTATAAGGTCGGAGCCTCAGAAGCTTCAGAACTCAATAGAAACAATTTCGAATTTAATTCAAAATATTGTATGTGTCATTCTTCAAAATTATTGGAAGCATATCAATGGGATTCGTTTTAAAACTTTATTATTTCTTAGTTGCAGTCTGCAGTCAAAAAGGGTTTTAAAGCTCACATACATTTTCAGAAACTTATTAGCATTACAAATAATAAAACAACAAACAATAGCAAACAAATATTACAAAATTCATTTAAAACACTAAAAGTTAAATGACATGAAAATATCTTTTCGCTGAGGAAAATTGTCATAATAAACGTAGTTAGAAAATAAAAGTGACGGTATGAGATGCACCATCAGTAAAATGAAAATGACGTAAAGTAGAATTCGTCATAGAATTAACACTGTCGATAAACAACATAAACAAACAAAGCATGTATAATGGAAACAGACACAGCAAACATATTTTTGTATTTTTTTGTTTTAAAAAAGAATTCTTTTCTTTTTATTATCATTTTCATTCCACTTAATTGAGCAAAAACAAATGCCAAAAACAAAAATATTTGCAGTTGACTTTTTTTTTTTTTCTTTGATAAAATTCATTTAAATGAATTAATTTTTTTTTTTTTTTGTTTTTTAAAACAAATATCATCAACAGCAAAAACGATTTAGGCTTTTAAACGTTTTAACATTTTAGTTTAAGTAATTTCAAATGGTTTTTATTCCCAATTGCTAACTAGCAAACAATAATTAGTTACAAACAGCACCAAATCGATTACAAAAAATAAATAAATCAAAACTAAATAAATCAAGAACCATCGAGTAAGAGGATTTAGAGCGAACAGAATAAAAAAATTAAATAAAATCGTCAAAAATGTTGTTTTTTTTTTTTTTTTTCAACGGTTGACTTTATTTTATTTATTTTTATATTTTTTTTATCTATTTTATTCCGTTATTTAGTTCAATATTTGATGTGCCACCATCTGTTTCACAGTTAATAAAAATTTCATTGATAACAAAATCAATTTAAAATCAATCAACAATCAGCGTTGAAATCAAACAGTGAAAAAATGTTTATTTATTTTTTTTTTTCTACTTTTCCGTTTATTAACGAAACTTTTTATTAGTTTTTTATGTGTTATTCAGTTTTTTTTTATTTTGGTGAAATTTAAAGGAAAATAAATATGAACGAAAAAGTATTTAGAAAAATGAAAACTAATTTTTGTATAAAATAATATAAAACTAGTTCAATGTGTTGAAACAAACTAGAGATTTAAGCATTTCTTTAATACTATAATACCCAACAAAACCAAAAATGACTTTCCGAGTAAAACCTATTAAATCGCATCTAAAACCCAACACCCAGTAATAATAATAAAAAAAAAAATCTTGACGCATTGCACGCAACGCTGCGTTGTGCACTGCACCTAAAAATATAGAAGAAAAAAAAAACTGAGAACAATAAAGTGAAACAAATTGGAAGGAGCAACATAGCTATGTGACATAAAAACATGAATTATTTGTAACTAGAGTAACAAGTGACCCTATTCACACAATGTTTGTTTATTTAAAATTTAAAAAATATTAAATTTTAACGACAAACAAATGAATGATGTCCGTTGTGCAGTTTTTGTATGTAGAATTCTGTAAAATTTTAATTCAAAACATATTAAAAAATAATTATTAAAGAACAAATTTTTCATCACATTTATTGTTTTATTGCTGCTGTACAGTTTTTATTTTTTCTTTATCCACATCTGTATGACAGATGCCGAACGTTTTGTTGTCATTTTTTGTGTTCTTTACTAGTGTCAGCTACAAGATCGCAATTTTTATTTATTTATTTAATGTTAATTTTTTTTTTTTAAACAAGTAAATAAGCAGAAAATGCTACAAGCCAGGCCACACGTTAGATGATAAAAAGAAAGAAAAAAAAAGAAAACAGAAAATAATAGAAATAGAAGAAACAAAATGAGGCAAAATTGAAGTGAAAAATATGAAAACGACTTGACTACTTGTTACAAAAAAAAATGTAAAAAAGGTTAACAAATGATGTAATTTAAAAAAATAAAAAAATTATTAAAGGACACCACCCAAGTAAAAAAATTATACTGAAAGACAAAACATGAAAGCATTTATTTAATAACTCAATGTAAGACACGAGTAGAGAGAATGAGTTGAAAATGCTATACAAATCCTGTAAAAGGGGTTGAAGATGAAAAAAAAGCGCCACCAAGATAATGGTGTTATTACTTAAATTAAGAAATAAAATTTAGAGACAAATTTATCTTATTTTTTATTTTATTATCGTGTCTCAACATTATTCAAGAAAAAACTAAATTAGCCAAAAATGCTTTTCTAAAACGAGAAGTAAAAAAAATCGTTTAACTTGTGCATATTGTGAAAATTGTAAAATACATAAAATAAGAATTAATTAAAACTCGAAAAAAAAAATGTCATTCCGATTTTTTTGTTATATATATTTGAACGTCTATAGAACGTCTTCCTAACAACACATATTTCCAACGACATAAATAGGATTTCAAGCAAATCAATAAATAGCAAAACTGCACCAAGCGACAACCCCATCCTGAATATATATTTTTTTTATTTCTTAAATAATGGTGTCGCTAGTTAATTTACAATCAATAGTGAAAATGCTTTTTTATGGTCGCTTTACTGATCATAATTTTAACTGAAGAACTATCAAGTGAAGATTTTTATTTTGTGAGATTTTAATAAAACTTTTAAGAGAAGCATTTCGTATTTTTGTGTTTTCTCATAAAATCTTCAAGCCTGAGGACAACAATCTCTGGATAATGACACAATGAGTGAACGATAATAGACCAGCAAAAAAAAAAATATATATATATATATATATATTTACTAAGTCGGTCGCAAGTTGCGAATTTTTTTCTAATGCCAACGGCACTGGAAAGTAACAGCAGATAACAAATCTTATAACAACGATAAATATTTGTATTAAGTTTGCACAGTCGTCGACGTAACAAGACGATAAATAAATCTTGAATTAAGAGAATTAATTTTATTTTGATTTCGTCTGCATGCAAGACAGCAAGCTACTTGAACTTGTTTATTGTGTTTAGTCACAACCTCATGGAATTAAAACATTTGGAAAGACACTAATAAAACCAATCTTATACGACAAAGAGATTTTTATTTTTTTTTATTTTTACTAATTTTCTATGTAATTATATGTTTTTGCTCCCCAATTTTTGCGTTTCTCTACGCTGCTATGGTTAGTAACCGAAAAAAAGGAAACTTTATCCAACTTATTGATTAAAAATTACGGTCGGTGAATAGTTCGTACGGTTGCTAATCCATAAAAACAAATCAAAACATTGACGAAAGAAATTTCATTGATTTTCTTGGAAATCATTGCTTTGAAGGGTCTTTGGTTTTTGCATCATTTAGTTTTTCTTCTTTTTTAACGAAAATTTTAAGTACTGAGTCTGGTAAAAGGGAAGCATAAAAAATCACATTGACTTGGGTCAATGCCGTTTAATTTAAATTAAATTAAGTTATACCGTGCACTTGAGATTTTTATTCACTAAGCTTAAAAGAAAATTATTGACAGGGCTGTATGCTTTGAATCATTGATTCTTTTAGTTAGCTGTTTCGAAACCTTAGAATCATGAAATGCATTAGCCTTCAAATAGCGTTGTTATTTTGGATAAAATCTCTATAATGCATTAAATAAAAATTTATTTCGGTGATATTCTTTCTTTCCACATAATCTTGCCACTTTTTTTATTTCAACTTTATTTTACCATTTTCTTCAATTTAATTGAATTAATAAATTCTTTTTCATGCACTAAAAATAAATAATTCAACATCCTCCGAATAAGGAAAACTTAAAAACAATTATAAAAACTCATTAATTTTGTTGATTTAAGATAAAAACAGTATTCGGATTTGCTCCTGATTCTCTTCCATATAACGAATAACGAAATTTCGATTTTTCTTCTTTTTTTTTTATTTTAATTCCTTTAAACATCATCATTATTTATGTTTTTGTTTTTAACTTTGCTACCTTTGTTTGAGATTCGTCAGATCATTAAATTTCTCTAGAAACGACGTCAAACAAAAATATTTATACGAATCGAAGTATTTAAGTTGTTGCAAAATTATTTACCTTTTCCTTGAAACACAAAAATAGAAAAAGTTTTTACACAGTACCGAATGTTGGAAAATTGGAAGGGTGGTGTATGGGCAGAAAATGAAAAAGATCGAAAATTATAGTGAAACAGTATATAAATTCGTAGAATCAACATAGTACAAATCAATAAATTTAAAGCAGGATGGTAAACATAAATTAAATCCACTGGCATCTACACAATTAAATTAAAAGAAACTTCACCGAATTTTATGTCGAGTGTTTTCATTTTTGAATTATTTTTTAAATTTCTCCTAATGTTGAAAAATGCAATAAATAACAACAATAAAAATATTAAAGAGAGGTTTTAATTTCTTTCGTTTTAATTTCGCCCTCATCTTTGATGACTCTTCATCGTGCATTATTTTTGTTATTATTATTTACGATTTATTTATTATAACATGCACGTCACACAGTTTACTTTATTGCTTAAAAGTTTCCTACTCTAAAGGTGGCGAAGTTTGTGTAAAAAATAAATACATTTTATATAAGCAAAAGTAAAATAACCTAATTAGAGCATGTACAAGTGCAGGTAAAGAGCACTTTATTAGGTTTTACAAGGGATTTTTAAACGAAAAATAACAAAATCAAACAATTAATACAGACACATAACAGCATAATACTGGATTTTCTATGATGAAACTCAGTAAACACTATAATGCTGGATGCAGAATTTAATGGATTTTATTTTATTTATTTATTTTTTATTACTTTAGTTCTCTGCATGCTAATTGCTTTATTTTAATAAAAATTTCATTAATCGAATAGCACCCAGTAGCAACAGCAACCGTATTAACTGCAACAACCACCGTTATAAATGTCCACCCACAAGGCAACCTAATTTTGATTTTTAAAGTTTAATGCCATCAAATTTATTGCTTTTAAAACGTGCACCAATAATAGGTGTATGTGTGTGTGTGTGTTCTCTCCCAATTCCATCATTATTTGATTGTTTTAACGCTTTTAATTTTTATATCACTACATCGTGAAAATGAAAACACATTGTAATTAATTTTTATTGACAAAATTAATTATTTGTAATTTCCATGTGACTATACCAGGTGTTTCGTGATTTTTCTTGCATTGGCGGTAAAACTCCTTAAACGATGGGAAAAAAAAACCACTATAATAATTTGAACAACAGTAATTATTCATGTTATAAATAAATTTAATTAGCAAACGCTACGTTAAACTTTAGACCAAATTCATGGTGGAATTTATTTTAGCATTACTGTGCTATGTTTTTATATTATTAAAATACAATTCAATTTGATTTATATGTGCAAATATATATGATTTTCGGCATATTTCTCTCCTGTAAACCACAACCAAAAGCATACAGATTATGAGTAAGTAAAATCGTTTTGTTACATTTACTTTAAATTCTGAATTGAGCTTGTGGTTTGTAAATGTTTTTGTCTATAAATCAGTTTGGTTGTTATTTTAAAATCTCTGTTATAATTGTACTAACAGAAGCTGTGATCGAATTCATTGCTAATATAAATGCCTAACTCTATAACTGAACAGCTAAACCGCAGAACCAACAGCAATATTTCTCCATTTATTGTTTGCTATCGAATATGTTGAATATGAAAAAAAAAAATCAATAAAATTGTTTTTTGAATAAACACGCCAAAAAAAAAAAAAAAAACATGAGAAGAAAAATTGGTCATAGTCACTTGAAGTTACACTGAATGCACTTTTTCGTTTTCCCGTTTGCATTGTGAGCAATGTGTGAAATTTCCCAAAAAAAAAAAAAAAGAAAACATTTTTTAAAGCTAACCCAACCTGTTCTTGTTTTTATTTTGTGTTTTGAATGAAAATTTTGAATTTATTTCCAAACGTTATTAATCTTTGTATGTTATCCAATCTGTGTCCGTTATTATATTAAAAAAAAAAAGTGTTTTTTTCAATTATTACTTTGCGATGTGCAGCTAACCAAACATTTATTCCTGTTTTTCTTTGTGTTTTATGCAGACTTCTTGGCAATGATACCCAATATTCTTCAGTGTTTTTCTGCAACCATAAATCTAACATTAAATTGAATTTTCATGTTGAATAAAAAAAATAAAGTTTAAACTATTTTCTTAACAAAATTCCATAATTTTTGTATGTTTTCTCTTTTCTATCACACTCCAATCACATAATTTATTAAATTTAATTAAATTTCAAGAAGTATTTTAAGTAAATTATTTTATTAAAGTTTATTCTAGTTAATTAAACTTGATTAAAAATTTATCAGAAAACCAAAGAAAAGTTTTCCAGCAACATAAGTTTACTAATTAAGAGACAAAAGGTAAAAATGCATGAAAGTTTGAAGAAGCAAAAAAAATTAAATAAAAATGAAACCAAATACATGACAAAAGAAACTTTTTGCACAAGCAGCTATCATTTATTAATTAATTCATCAAGGAATGACATAACAAATAAGAATATTCTTGAAAATTGAAAAAAAAAAACGGAGAGAAAATTCCTAGGGCGTTGAGAGAATATTCTTTGTTGCTTAAAAATTCAAAATGTAAACAGAAAATATTAAAAAAAAAAAATAAATTCACGATTAGCGATACAAGATGTGGAAAACATAGTTAAAAAAAAAAAAAAAAAAAAAGAATTTTTATTCTTCATTTTCCAGTTGGACAATTCGAATTTTCTATTTATTATTTATTCGCATATTATTTTAGCAAAATAAGGAAAAACAGTAATAAAAATAGGTCGACGGGAATGAGTTATTGTCGTTTTTCCACAGAGAAAAACAAAAAAAAAAATTTTTTTTAAATTATTAATGTAACGAACATTAACATTGAAGTTACGTAAAGTAAAAATAAAGAAAAACAAATTCATAGTCAAACAGCATCATCTTTAACGCTTTACTGATTTTTAAATACATTTTTTTTTTAAATACATTTTCTTCATTGGTTTTTACATTTGCCGTACATATTCCCTCGTTTTATTTTTCCGAAAATTATTTATAAAATAACAGAAGAACATTGTTTATTTATGTTTCCTATCGTTTTTCTTTCTTTTTTTGGTTGTTGCTGTTGTGTTTCTTGTCTCTCCCGATTTTCCAATACAATACAAAATAAAATAAAAAATTAAACATAATTCTAAAACCGAAGATAATCATATTCAGAATTCATAAGAATCTTTTAAAAATATACTAAGTAAACGAAAAAATATATATGTATAACTTTACTTAGCTGCACACATCAAAGTCAGCTAAACAATTTGGTTGATCTGAGTAAAAACCACCAACAACTCGAAGAAAAATTATCTTACCTGAAACAAAAAGAAGAAAATTAATATTTTTTTAAAAAATGTGACTCAATTTATTTATTATTTTGTCAAGACAGTAATAGATAACCTGAAATCTACTAGAATTGTATTTTGTTTTTAATGCATAAGTTAGTTGAACTCAAACAGTCATTTTATTTCTGAACATTTTCCCTGCTTTTTAAAAGTTATTTGGGTCTGTTTAAAAAAAAAAAAAAACACACAACTGATTTGGTAAAAGAAGCAAAAAATGAAATTTATGACGGTCAATAAACGCAAAACATAAAACAACAAAAATAACATTTTAGGTAAAACCAAGTTTATTAATCTAAATATCATCGTAATTTTTCTATTTATTACTGAATATAGAATTTTCACATAAAAAGAATTAATCAGATAAACAAATGAAATAAAAATTAAGACGTGTTTTCATAAATAAGCCAAGCAGTAGCTCATTATGAGCTACTTAAACGTATAGCATCTGCGAGCACTTGGATAATAAAGCTTTTTGTTTTTTTTTTTTCTAAAGCACCGCTAATATTGCCCTAGTTGACCTGCTTTATTGACCTTTTATTTGCTGTACTTTTATTGCATTTGAAAAAGCCAACGAAACAGTAATAAGACAATTAATTAATTTTTTTAATTACTACTCTAGCGGTTTTTAACGTTTAACAATGAAACCAAAATATAAAAAAAAGATACTTAATAAAAATGGTTTTAAATTACACAAGTTGTGTAATTTGCTGTTTAATTAATTTTTAATATTTTTTTGTCCATTCGTATATTTTTTAAGATGCGCGCGATGTACTATTTATATAAAAAGAAAAAATATTAAAAATGTTTGCTACATAAGCTGCCATATAGCGATAAAGCTTAAACTGCATTGCAAATTTTATTTACAAGAAAATTCTATTTATGTGAAATAAAATTAAGTGCAAAAGTTTTACGTAGTTTCCTTTACAAAGAAATAACAAGACTTAAGTTAAACTTTGCTACTTGATTTCTTACACCAAGTTGTGCTCGGCGCCTTAACAGAATAGCGCTGAGAAAACTTCAAAACGATAACTCTTGGAAAAATATTTTATTTTTTATTCTTATTTTTTACTTTTTAAAAAAAGTAAAACTTAATTCACAAACAAAACTATCAATAACAGGAAAAATAACAAAAAGTTTTTAAAACAACAAACTGTACTCACCCAGAAAACATTCTCACAGAAGCTAAACAAACTAAACTTAATCTAAACACAACTTGAAACTAAGACAAAAAATTATTGGTCGAAAATATTTGGCGTAAACAACATTTTAGTTGAATAAATAAAGAAAAAAAAAATGTTTCTTTCCCCCTTACTATCCTGGATAAAAGATTAATTTATTTGCTGATTTTATTTACTTTTTTGTCTTATTTCTCTGCTTGTTATGTAACTAAAAATAAAATGTATTTTCGTTTTGTTTTATCTAAAACCTAAAGTATAGCAAACAAAAACGTGTAGACGACTTTTTTTTGCTTTAGATAAATAAAGTTTTATTCCTACATTTAGTATATACCGAAAAAAATAAACAAAACATAAAGCCACAGCTTCCATTGGAGTGGTTTTTTTTTTTGTCTACTTTAAATCGAAAAATTATGATTAAGTAAAAAAAAATTATTAAAAAACAAAAAAAAAAAAAAAAATTAAATTAAAAACGGAAAACCGCCGTCCACTTGTGATAGTGAAAAACTCCAGGCATTTGTGCAGAGTAAAATCTAAAAAACGATCACAGCTCCTTTGTTGTTGTTAAGAATTAAATTAATTTTATGTTCTCATCTCATTTAAAAAAAAAAAAAGAAGATGAAGAAAAATAAGAAGAATAAGAAGATAATAATACAAGAACGAAACACGACCAGGCCACCCGTCATGTGACGCGACACTCGTTTAGGTATTGAGCATCTTCAAACCGTGTGAATTTTTTTATCTAAGTATGACCCGTATGAAATTCACAAGTATAATCATTTTATTTTTACATTAAAAACAAAATATCCATCGTAATTTAAACTGAAGTAAAAAAACGTGATGCATTAAATTGGGGAAAAAATTAAATTTAAATTCGGAGATGAAAACAATTTCAAGATAATTAATTTTGTGATAAATTCTTGGCTACACTTGTGTCGAGTTGTATGCGGTCAACGATATTCATTTGTATTAAATATTGTATACGAGTCATTTATGAATGAAAATCTTTCGTGTTTTGTGATTTATCTACTTAACTTCCACAAAAAAAAAAAAAAAAAATTCTTTTATTATACAAAAGTTAAAAGTTTTTTTCCCTGCTTATTTCAAATGAAACTTAGCTATTGTTCTTGGTTAACAGGAGGTAAGTTCCGTTACTTAACTTAACTTTATTTTACTTTAACTTCTTTGTAATATAACAATGCGATAAGAAGTTGGCATTGTTGATTTCCCATTTCATCTTTTTTTTTTTGGAGTATCAGAATACGTCCAACATACCATTAGGCTTATAATGCCACAACCACGTAATATTCTTTTGTTTTTGCATTGTACACAATTCAAAATCTTCGATCGCTATTTTTTTCAATTATTATTTTATTAATCCTAAAGTGCATGCTTTTTTACACATATTGCTAATTTTCTAGTAAGTAATAAAAAATATTCACAAATATCTTTGGAAAAGGACATTTGGTAACAATTGAACAACAATTACCGAAAAAAAAAATTAAAATAAGTTTATTTGTATTAAAGTGTTACAAAGGCAAATAGAGTCACTTCGATTGATATAAATGTCTAAATAAACAAATCAACCGATTCAATGTCATTTTATTACGTAATAAATCTGTAAACGATGAAATGAGAGCATCATTGACGAATAATAACGGAAGTAAGGCTGTTTGTCTTTCATAATAAATATAATAAAAAAAAAACCCTAAAATACATGAATTTGTTGCAGCCGAGTTGTTATCACTCATATGCGTCGTATATTCTGAAAATAAAATTTAATTCTATTATTCTGTGCTTGGATTACATCTTATACAAAGTCTTGTAAAGTAAAGTAGAAAAAAGTTATTTTCAGTTAAAGCAACGTGCATTTTGGGTATATAAATCCAAAATGAAAGTAAGTAAGCAATTTTATTATAGTTTTGTGTCTCGTGACTGTGGCTATATAGCTTCTGTCTAAATATAATCATAATTGGATTTTCTTTCTGTATTTTATTATAGTGAGCTGAGCACAGTTAAATGTAATACCGTAAACGCCATATTGCTGATATAAAAGGTAAAGGTGTTTACAGTTTAGCACAAACGAATGATAAATAAAAATATGTTCATGTAGATAAACTGGAAGCACAGCAAAATAATCATAAAACAAAATAAAATTGTGTGGGAGGCAGAGTACATTGACCGATAGTGTTTGCGGTAAGTTTTTGGCATGGCCAACCCCAAAAATATTTATTTTATTATACTTTGCGTGAATTTAGCTAATCAAGTCATCGCCAGATGGACACTGTAATAAAATTAATCATTACACAGCAAGTAGTTGGGCAAATAAAAAGAAACACTCATCGATGAAAATAATTTTATCATTCTGATTTTATCATCTGCATTCGTGTGATACGTGATGCTGTGCAATTTTGACCATAGCAAATTGTCTTATTCTATGTGTAATTGTTGTTCCTTATTGTAATGGGTAATGTGGTTTTTGTAAAATATTGTGGGTGGTTGTGCCAAAACGGAAAGTATGTAACAGCGGTTACTTTTCCCAATTACTAAGAACAAAGAATTGAAGACAAAAGTAAAAAGACTGTGGTAAGTGCAAGTGTGCGGTACGTGGCTAAATGATTCGATTGAATTAATATTTGTTGTTGTTATGTTTGATAAAAGATTATTAAGGAAGGAAGGAAGCCAATGTCTTCATAATAATAATAATTGGTTTTTGGGATGCTTTTTTGCAAACAGAAACAGGATGATAAAAGCTGCTACTGCTGATTTAATTTTGTTTTCACAAAGGACAAAACAATAGAAGCCACAATAAACAACATAAATAAAGTCTGCAAAAGATGAAACAATAGACGATTACGATGAACTCATAATTAAATTACGAGTTCATAAATCTGATTCATATTAATTTTGTTCATTTTTCCCACTTTTTGGTTAGTTTTATTTAAGAAAAACCGATTTAGAAAAAATACTACAAACCACAATTGACCACAATATCCGCCGGCTAAATATTACCCCACTTGTAATAAAAAAAAATGGTTTTTAGTTAACGCAAAAGGATATAACAAACACAATGCAGGAACGGCAACAAAACAACCACAAAAAGCCGGATAATTACTTTTGTTAATAGAAATTTAATTTTTAGACCAATATAAGAGCTTTGTATTAAAATTAAGTAAAGGATAAAATAAAAGTACAATTAAAGTATGAAAAAAAAATTGTATCAATACGAATTTTAAGAAAGATTCCATTTCAAAAAATCAAAATTAAAATACTATTTGAGTCTTATGATTTTATTTGTTTAGTAAATGATAGAATATTCTCACATTTAGTCACCTGAGCAAAACGTTCTTTGTGAAGTTATTCCCTTGGCTAACATAAGTATGTAAGACATAAATATGTTGCATAGGATAAGAAAAAGTGAAAATTAGAACACAAGTAAAATTTGAAAAATGATAAAGTCTCTAGTCTTATTTATTTTATTTATTATAAAAGTCCTTAGTAGAGTTGTTGCTTCGTTACAGAGCAACGTAGATAGCATCTGCCATCTAATTAGACACGAACATATTCCAAACAACAAACTTAAGCCATAAAATAGTAATTTTATCTATTAGTGACTTTAAATAGATAAATTAACAAATAAATATAACTTTGCATTGCATAGTTACAAGGGATACGTATCCTGTAATTGAATTTTGTTTAATTTAATTTTAAAGTAAAGGCAAAACAATTTTTTTTTCTGTAATAAAAGTTTTAAGAGCAAGAAAATAAAGGATTTAAAAATATGTTTATACAAATTTAAGTCTGTAAAAAGTATATAAGCTTAAATAAAAATCCTCAAATAAGTCGTTTATAAGGTTTGCAACAATACGAGAAGTGACTAGAGGAGAAAGAAACGTTTGAAACTGAGTTGCATATTACACCCTGAAGCAATACTCCGATGTTTTTTATTAAATTTTTCTTTTTTCTTTTATCATTTTTTTTTTTAAGAAAATTAAATAATAATGCAGATGAAGAATAAAATTATTTTTTCATCTCATTATACAGAAATAAAAATTAACAAACAAACAAAACTCTTTTCGTTCTTACATTTTTCATTTCTTCTTATTATTATTCTTATAAAAATAGATGCAATGCGCTCTTTTGCCAAGCAAATTACATTTTTAGATTTAAATCGTTTTAGCAAATAAAAAAAAAAAAAAAAACACTTTCTCGGATAGTGCCTTGCGTACTTTTGCAGAATTTCAAAAGAAAGGAAAATAGGAGGAAAGTTAAATAAAAACTGCAGGGTTGATTGGATGTTTGGTTGTGAATCGTCGTAACGTAGTTATAAATGGAAAAGAAAATCAAAAAATCTCGTTCAAACTATAAACAAATTTTGTATTCAGTTTCTGAAATAAGTTAAAATAGCGGACAGTTTTCTAATTGATTAAAACCTAGAAAATAATATTATTTTTATTTGTGTTTCTATTTTTATGTTATATTACCCATAAACGATGTTATAAAGGATACACAGGAGAAGTAATTTTAATAATTCAAAAACCTCACTATTCCTACAGTTTAATAACCAAAATGAAAAACCAAATGTTTAATCTCCAAAACATCTTTTATAGAAAACAAAAACGCATTAAAACCCAAAAAAATAAAGAAAAAAATAATTAAAATTAATTGCTAACGAGGAAAATTATAAGATAAAAGGCATTAAGTGATTAATTTTGTGTAATAATTCCATCAAAAGCAATAAAACTTTCTACGCAAATAAACAAAACGAAAGCAAATCAATTTTTGACCTAAATTTGTTATTATAAAAGTAAAAACCAAAGCAAAATCAATAATATTCGCTATTAAAATAATAATTTAATGAGTGAAAAGAAAAACAAATAAAAGACAGTGAAAATAAAATAGAAATAATTTCATCATTACCATGAGGAATCAGCTGCTGTTTATTAGTCTTTGCAATACAAAAATAGTTATTTAAAAATAAAACAAAAAACGAAATTAAATTATTTATTTACATTTTCGTCATTAAATGTAGAGATGAGGAGCAAACAGAAATTAAAGTATGTCACGCACAGCAACAACTCGTAATAACAAAGCAAAAATAAAATGTATCATTTTTTCGTTTTTAAAAAAAAAAAACAATCATTCAGAAGTGTAAACGATAGAAAGTGAACACTAATTCGTATGTGTAATTTACTGCTGCTGCTGCAAAAAAAATAAAACTAAGTATAACTATTTAAAATTAACAGAAACACTGGAATTTTTATTTTTTAGTCTCTCCTGAAAATATGCGAAGGCAAAATTCTAAGGTTTTTCCTACTGTTTATGATTTTAGCTGTATAAATTTAGGATTTGTATTTTATATTTGTGATTTTTATATTGAAATAGCCAATTTAATTATAATTAGCTAATAGTATTAAAAGCCCGTTATGAATTTGCTGATTAACACATCATATAATTAAACTAGAAATAATATATGAAATATTCTTACAGGAATATTAATAAATTAAAATTCATTCATTACATTTCAGCACATTTTCTGTTAATACAGCAAAAAGTTATTAGAAAACAATATTTATAATAAAAAATAATTCAAAAGTGATAAAAGTGCAACTCAAACACACATCGACCTTGCAGCCAAGTTGAACCTCCCGTGATTCAATTTTATTACATTTCTCCATATATAAAATAAAGCAAAAAAAGTCATTCAGTTAAATGAAGCGAAATGAAAGCATCAGAAAAATGTGCATAAAGTTATTTTTTATCGTTTATAACACGAGTTAAGTGCAATATGATGACGTTGTCAATGGATTTTTTTATTGAAAATGATTGAAAAACATAATCGATATGAAGGATTTATGACTAGCAAATCAAGCAACATCTTAGGCGATTTGTGATATAAAATTTTATTTAAAGTAACTCATAAAATAAAAAAACTTTTTGAATTTAGAAATACTTTTGGTGAATTTGTTATCACATTGCAATGTCTATTCGCATGTTAATGCTTCTAAGATTGAAAATTTAAGTTAAACAACGAGAATAACTTTAAACTCATTAAAAAATTATCCAATAAATTTTCTTTCTTGGAATGAGAATATTGTTTCTCGAAGACTTTTGAGTACAGCAATAGCACCTATATTAAACAGCATAGCTGTCATCGTTGAAACTTCTAACAACTTCCTCAATGTCAAATTAACATCCTTTAGAAACTACATTCACAAGAACAAAAAACATAACAATAATAGAACAACCAGTGACAAGAAGACATATTTGCATATTTTCGTATTGGCAAACAAACCAAGTACAGACCATAAGATATAAAGACATGAAAAGTTTTTCCTTGTTTGTTCGTAATAAAAATGACACGAAAAATGACAGCATTCTTCATTGAAATATCCTTTTAGCTATTTAATAACATTTCAATGCAGCTTTTATGCATTTAATTAAATTTACTTTAGCAATAGCATCAGGAAAAAACTTTTTATGCAAAAAAAAGTGTAAATAAAAATAAAATTGAAGACGAAAAAATGACCGAATGTAATTTGATCATTGGTGTTATTCAAGATTTATTTTTCCATTATCGGTTATTAACTGGAGCTGGAAAGGCTGAAAGCGACAACAACCACAATTTCCGGTTGTATCTTCAAAATATTACATAGAAAATAAGAGCAAATTATTGGCTTAAACATCCGTATTTTTCTCATTTAAGAAACGAAAGCAAAAAAATAACTCAATTTTCTGTTTATTTCCTGATTTTCTATCAAAAAAATAAAAAACATTAATCTACTTTAGATATGAAGAAAAGAAAGCAATCTTCCAAAATGCCTGCAAATTATTTTTGCTGACCTATGGAGATTTTAACTTTTTTTTCATTTCTTTTTTTTTTTTTTGCGTTAATATGAACATCTGTTGGATATTGCAGATACGAAAACGAAGTAAATTCTTTAAAAATTTTAATTTTTTTTTTAACGAAAATTAATTTGAATATTGTGAATAAGAGAATAAGATTAAAATTCAATTAACGAGCGTTAAATGTTAAACCGTTAGCATTATTATCAACATAAGCATTAACATTAACATTAACATTAACATAAGCATTAACATGAGTTTAAATACTAATACAACATTTATGTTGTTCATAGGAGGAACAAAACACATAAAAAATCGCCTGAGTCTTTGAAAATAAGTTTTTTAACAAAAAAAAATCGAAAGAGAAAATCAAAGGAAATATGCAAAAACACAAATATAAAAAATGCGTCACGTACACAATTTAAGTCCTTTTGTATTATTATCCTTTTTAAAAAGGATTTACATTGACCCATTTCCATTTATACATTTTATAAGAAACTCATATTAATAATCTTAATTAATTAATTTTCTGCCTTTTTCAGCAAAAATTACCTTTCGTTCCTTTCTTTACTTTTTTCTTTGATTTAATTCAAGTGCAGAGAAATACTCTACAGACAATTAATTGGTAGCGTAAACCAAATGTATTTTAGTCACGGAAACTTAATAATAAAAAAAAAAATGAAACACCACCCACAGGTAATCAACGGAGTGGAAAGCGTTAATAGACCCTTGGAGAAAAGGATGAATCGATTTTTTTTTTCGAAAAGAAACTAATTACAACCTGGAAAAGCGAAATTTTTAAAACGTGTAGAGATAATAAAGGGATCCAATGTTCGAACAGACGTTGAATGGTGTCTTTTTTAAGTTAAAAATCACTAAAACCTTAATGACTAAGCAAATAGAAATAAAATTTAAAAAGTCTAGAATCACGAGTGATGAAACAATTCAAATTTCTTCTTTAAAAATATAATCAGAAAGGGAAAACAACAAAATAGTAAAAATCTTAAGCGGATTACGAGGGGTCGTTATACCCCATTCAAGCTTTAATATATTCACCTAATACTAGTTGTCTTATCTATTGTTGATTTCTTTTTTTCTAAATCAATTTAATGCTAATACCAACCCAAGAATTAGGACAAGATTTTAACTCTTAGTTCTTCTGTGCAAAAGTTTATTAAAGTAAACAGAAAATTGATTTTCCATGTTTCCACAAGCTCATTTTATTTTCTTTCTTTTTGCTACTTTTCCACAATTTTCAAGTGAAAGACTTAAAAAATTTTAGTCAAATATTGTAAAGAATATTTAAACCGGAAGTAATATTAGCTTAGTGGGTGGTAATAAAAATGTAAACCCTCTTTGCTTGTTATTTGTTTAGAATATCTTTCTAAACATAAAAATTGTAGCCAGAAACATGGCAAAATAAAATTCTTTCTACTGTGCTTAATGATTTTTTATAACTTTTAGAAGAGAATATCGTACAAAACTAGATATTTGCGTCTCTTGTGTTCAAATTTCATGTAAAAAAGGATTAAAAAGTCGCTGTTGTTTTTGTTGTTGTTGTTTTTAAGTTAAATTTTTTTCTTCTTCTAACTTTTTAATAATTTTATCGCAAAGTTTTTAATTGAATTTTCACATAGCTGTTAACTTAACGAATGTTAACTTAATTTTAAATCTGCTTATAGCAAAACTTTGCCTTACGTTTTGTTTAATTCATTTTTTGTCTTCATTAAACACAACTGGTCGTTGGAGTAATAATCGGAGTTCGGTTTGTTATTAAGTAGATTTTTTACTTTTTAATTGATTAAAAGGGAAGGTTAATCAAATTATTAATAATGTAATGCTCAGAGCGCACTTCAATATTTTTTTATAATAAGTTAATAACATAACATTCTTCCGGCTTACTGATTTTGGGATTTATTTAATTACAGTAATGTGTATGTTGCGTTACGGATATATATGAAGTTTATTTTGTTATTTTAATTCATTTTAAAACTAACCTTGTTACATTTTAATACATGCTGCAATCACTTGTTCTTATCTCAACAAACATTAAATATCAAATTACTCAATAATTTTATTAATAATGTTTAAATAAAAAAAATTTTCGTGAATTTGACAACACCAACAACCTGCATTAAACAAAAAATAAAAACAAAAATTCTTTATCTAATCGCAACGAAAGAAGTATAAAATCCACACAAACACTGAATTGTGATAAGAAAACAAACAAAAACCACATGATAACACAGTAAAATTGTATAAACTGATAATGAATGCGTGATAAAGAGTCAAGTAGGGGTGTTAGGTGTTAAAGTAATACAACGTAACATAAAATGTAAACAAATTTAAAATATAAATTGTAAACATTACAGGTGCTTTTCTGCTGTCGCGACTGTATTTGTGTCAAATCAAACAAATAAATGCTTGATAAGAAATTAAAATTTATTGCAGAAAAAATAATTGAAAAATATTTAAATAGTTTATGCTTTGTGTGTTTTAGTTGTAACAACAGATTTTACGTCAATTACAAAATATAATAAATGAATTAATTAAATATCACGATATGCAAATATTTGATTTCTTATAAAAATCTGAAGATAATTTATTATTCATTGTGATGTTCGGGGTTTGCACGCAGTCACTTATTCAGATAGTCAGGCAGTTAATCAGGCAACAAGCTGTTCAGTCACTTAGCTATGCAATATTCGTATGGAATTTTTTAATAAATTTTCATAGCTAGTAGCAAATTATTACTGTGGTAGAAAAGTTTGATTTTGTTAAAGAATCTCTAGGAATTTATATGGCATTTTGCCGAAATATTGGAAGATGAAAAATCACTATTTTCAATGGTCTAGACATCTTAGACAGCCTTTTTGGGCTTTTTTTTACATAGATAATTATGTTTTGCAATTTGATGAATATTCGGAGGAAAAAAGATAATTTTTTGAATACTATCTTCAACCAAAAAATATGTAATAAACATAATTTTTATTTTTTTTTTTTTTCATAAAACCAAAATATTTTTGAATTTTTAATGAAATAAAATCCGTATACGGATGGTTTATAAAGTTTACTCAAAATAAAGATAATCACATTCTGTAAACTACTTAAAACTAAAACTAAAACCTTTAATGCAAAGAGATTTAATTATGCAATTATTTATTTGACTAGAATAATGGATTGAAATAATCGGACGTAAATAGTTAATCATATTTACTTGAAATGTTCCTTGAAACTCATTCAACAACTCATGATTTCAAAATAATAAAAACAGCTATTAGATAGTTCCTACACATTGTTATCGTTTCGATTAGGATCAGAAAATTCCGGACGAAGTATTCTCACAGTTTTTACAAAGTTATCCAATGTTGTTCCGTAGCAACCACAAATATATGATTAAATAAGTTTCGTACTTTGAATTTATAGAAATTTTTAAAAATAATAAAATCATCCGGAAGCTAAACCGGAAAAATACATATAAGTTGTTCGTATTGAAGTTAAAAATAAAATAATAATACGTGAAGGAGGAGGCCAAAATTTGTTGGCAAAGTTACGAACTCGCAACTACATTCATGTTGTCATAAATAATATTTCAAAAGTTTAGTCTTCTCTACTCAATTTTTAACTAATTAAATAAAAATCTTTTGTTTACTTAAAAAAATAAAATAAATTAATTAATTTCTTCATCTAATTAAACGATAAAAAAGAGAAGATAAATTCGAGTTAAGTAAATAAAGCAAAATTGTTGTTACACACCAAAAAAAAATTATTTAACCACAAAAAAAACATTTTTTAATTTTTTTTTTTTTTGTTAAAAAATTTATTTATTCATAAAGATGTGATCACGATAAGATTTTTTGTATTTTATTTTCTTGTGTTTCTTTTTTAAAAAAATGAAGACAAGAAATTTAATTTTTTTTTTTTTTTTTTTTTTTGTTCAACAAAATATTATTAAATAATTTAAAATTTTTTTTTGATGTTTTGAGTGAAAATTCTCACATCATTAATTTTTATAGAGGTTTTCATCTGCGATTTATTTTTTAATTTGGTTTATTTAAGCAACGGCAAGCGATATTGTTTTACTTAAGATGTTTGTTGAGTTGCTTAATTTTGAAACTGTGACATTTGGTGGATTTTAAACTAATTTTGTATACCTTAAAAACCATTAGAGATTTTTAGTTTGAATTAACAGAGATACTTTTATATGATTTTAACCAAATAAAACTTTGTATTCTGCCACTTTCTTTGTCTAAGCATTTAAATTTGTTTAATTCACTTTAGTTTATTTGTGAATTATTTAAACCCACAGATCTCCGCTTTCAGAGGAATGAATGCACAAACTTGAACAGAATGAAAACCTATTACATCAACCGTATAATTCAAATAAACCTTTTTTCATTACAATTAAAGTCCTGTCTTTAATTTACAAAAAAAAAAAAAAAAATTATATCGAGTGGAAAACGCTTATAAAAATAATAACTTGGCTCAACTTTTTGTTTTATTAAATATTTTAGTTTTTTTTTTATATAATAATAATAATAATATGTTATTCGTTTTGACTTATTTTTATTTTTGGACGTTTTCGTGGCGAATAACCTTTTTTATGCGTTGTATTTGTTTGAAAAAAAATTTATACATATATATCAACCAACGGAAAGAACTCAAATACGAGAAATTTTTAATTTTTTTTTTTTTTGTTTATTAAATTTACGATAATTAAAAGCGATAAATTGATTTTAAGTAGAGAAGTAAAAACATTTTTATTTTTTTAAAATAGAAAACTTCAACACAAGTAAAATAATTACCGGAAACTATGTAACACCCATTACAAACAATAAAAATTCATCAGCCGTTTGTATTAAATTAATGGAAAAGAAAAAAAAAATTAATTCAAGACGTTAGATTTCATAATAAAATATTTTTGATTGTTTTGGTTTTTTTTTTCTGCTAAAAAAAATCAAACAAACGAAACGTTGGACAAAGTGTCGCGTCCATTAAATTATCTCGCTTAGTTTCTTTTTCATTTTTCATAAATATAACGCAAAAACCTGGTAAAAAGATCAAAACATTTTTGTTTTTTTTTTTTTATTTTTTTAGGTCAAAAACGTAACTAACTAGAAAATTTTATTTTCTCTTGGAAATGATATTTTGGTTCACAAAAATTGTGTCAAGAATTAATTAACTATGACACTGTGCCGCTTCTTATTAATATTATAGAGAAAAAAAAATCGTTAATGAATTCATTTGAAATTATGTAAGAGATGAAGCAGTAGCGGATAAGTCCCGATTTTTTGTAATATTTATCTCAGTATTCCAGTATTTGCACACTACCATATTTTAAAATCAATTCTGACGGTAGTATTTCGTTCGTTTACGATAAACAATTGAGACTCAAAAAACAGCTTAAAGCAATATAAATAACCGCAACCATAGGGCGTTGAGTGACAAAGTGAAAAATTTAATTAAAATAAAAAATCAATTAAAAAAAAAACGTTTAAAGAAGGAAATAATGACATTTTTCATTTTACTTCATTAAAAGAGAATTTTGAAAAGTTGTTTAATTTTTCTTTTATTCAATATTAAACGGGTGACGATGACAAAGCAACGACATAATTTTTATTTAAACAATTTCTTCTTCTTCTTTTTTGTTCTTCTATTTAAATTAATTAATTAATAATCATCGTTTTATTTATTTTTATTATTATTTTGTAATCATTTCTAGGTTTTTACTTCGTCGTATTATGTGGCTGAGTCATATTAATTGATGAACAGAAGTTATTGCTGTTTGAATTTAAAGTTTTTTTTTTGTTTTGTAAAAGAAATTATCTGCAGGTCATCAACTTAATAACACTTTAAATTCCATTTTATCATAAATGTGTAAAATTAAATCGATTTTAATTGCTTACACGACAACGGTATCTACCTTGTATAGCAGATTTAATTGCAATTTCAGTAATATAAAGGCACTTTGCCATGTACTGTAAATGTATTTTAAAAAAAATCGCTATTAAAATTATTTTTTCCAATAAAAATAAATTGAGCAAAGACACCAGCAATAACTGACCATATTCAACATATTAAAAAATGTGAATTTACTTTTGAAACTAAATAAAAAAAAAAGAAAGAAAAATGTTTTAATTTCACTTAATTGAAACCGATTAATATTTAATATAAGTGGCGTCGTTTAATGACGGTTTACTGGCATAACACAGAGTAAGCAAACAAAACCAAAACTAATTGAATTTTAATATAAACTAAATCATCAATTTACAGTATTTTTTCGTAATAAGCTAGCAAAAATGCCATTTAAATTAAGGCATAAAATCCATAAATTATTTAAGTCAATTAAGCTTTTTTTTGTTTTTACCAAATTATTTATTAATCACAAATGGCAGACACATACAAAAAAAAAACGAAGAATAAACTAAAATTGCTTAATTAACTAAAATCGACATAATTAAGTCTATTAAATTTAACTTTAGTTATAAATGTTACTTAAAAATAATTTGTACGTTAGTTTCAGTAAAATTGCCATGCGCAGTAGTTTTTTTTTTTTTTTTTTTGCTTGTAAATTATAAATGCATTAAAAAAACGCGTTCAGAAATATGATAATTAATATAAAAAAAAAAGTAAATATTTTTATAAGTCAACTCACCTATTAATATGGAACCAATTAAAAGAAACACCATTGCTGGCAGATTATGCAAATTTCGTTGTTTAATTTTCACCTCACTCGCCATTTTTGTATTTGTTTGTTGTTTGTTTATTTTATGTTATTTTGCTCACAAATCACTTGCTTTTTTGCTGTTGCTGCGATTAAAAAAAAAAAAAATTCAAATCAATGCAACAATATCCTCTTGCAAACTAGTTAATCACAATTAGCACGTTCACAAGAAAATTTCACTTAAACAAAAAATAATTTTTTTCTTCACACTAACACAACAAAACATTAACCCAAGGCTAGCATTTAATTAAATTAAATATAAAAAAAAAAAAAAAAACTTTAATGTTGAATCATTCGTGGTTTTTTTTATTATTAATAAACTTTATTGTTGGTGTTTGTAATAAATTCTGGAAATAAAATAAAATAAAAAATAAAGCTAAATGTCTTCCATGTAAAAATGCTGTTGCTGCTGTTGTTGCGTTTTTATAAACACACAAAGCCACAAACGAAGATTGTAAAAGTTTTTTGACTTAGAAATCAATCGGCTTAACAATATGATGTTAATAAATGAGTTTTTTTCTTATGTTTTTTAGTTGAGAAAATAATTGTTTTTCTTTTAAATGACTTAAAAATTTAGCTTAAATATAATAAAATGACTCAAAACGACACTTAAATAAAAATATTTTGTTTTACCTTTAATAATAACCTTTAAATATAAATAACTTAATTAAACTGATAAGAAACGCGACGCTCTTACAACGCTTACAAAAAACAAAAGACTATCTTGGAGGGAAGAAAAATGTGACTTAAAACTCACGTCACAGGTGTGCGTTAAAATATTTGTTCTCCAAAACAACGCAGCAGTCAAACAAGCGGTTTATAAAAAATCGTTACATTTTTTTAGAAAAACCAAAAACAAAATCGTATTTGTATTGAAAATGTGAATAAACGAAAAGAAAAAAAATAAATACTGGACACAACTAACACACAAAAAAAGGAAACGTAAAGAGTAAGTAAAAGGTAATAAATTACAGACACACAGGTAAATTTCACTATTAAAGGTGTGTTGTCGCTTTGTACGTTGACTACGGTAGTTTTTTTTTGTTATTCAATAAATTTATAGTAGAATAATTTTTTACTTTTTATTTTTTTCACAAAAGTAAAAACAAAGGCTACGAGCAACAACAGAACAATCCACAAACACTACTGCAAATAAATTTCTATCATAGTTTGTGCTTTCTGTTTTTATTAATTCAAATGGAAACATTAAATAAATAAAAAAAAAAGTGTACGTTTTGTGTTTTCATTTTACTAATTTAATTTCATTTTTTATGCTTGTATTAAAGTGTTAGTTGCACTGTGACTAAACAAGTGAAATAAAAATAATTTTGAAACATAGAAAACAACTTGTGTCAGTGTCGTCCGCGATAAAAACGGTGAACATTTAACAACAAGTAAAATTGAATATTTTTTCTTTAAGTTTAATGACAATAGATGACTGAATTGGTAATCATTTGATTACGATGAAAACTAATCACAAAATTATTTTAAATAGAAATACACAATATATATAATTAAGTTGACTTAGGTTAAGTCACTTACATTATCTATATTTAAATCAATTTGTTCTTGATAAGCATTTCATAAATTTGTCTGGAGAGTTTTTATTTTATTTATAAATAAATCTCAAGTTACTGTACTTAAGGCACTTGAAACAGTTCCATCCTTTTGGAAAAACAAAAAGTCACAAAACTAAATTAAAATTTAAGTAGGTTTTGTTGAAGTGAAATCATTTTTAGCCTTTATTTTAATAAACAAAGTCAAAAAACAAAAAATAAATAAAAAAAATTTTTTTTTAACATAACGACAATTCAAATAAGAAATTTCTTCATATGTTTGCTAAAAACCAATTTAAATTATAAAAAAAAAAATATGTGTGGCTTGGTGTGTCTTTGACGCAACGATTTTAATTCTCACTTAATATGATTTATTAATATTTTCACTACAAAAACAACACTAAAAAAAAAATTTAACAAAATTATCCATTGATTAATTATTTATTTATTTTTGATGTACGAATCCTTACATTACCAAAAAAAAAAAAAAAAGCGAACACTAAATAAGTGTTAATAATGAAACTCCACACAGAACGTAAAAATATCTTTTTTGATTGAATTGAAAATTATTCGTGCTTCACTTTTTCAGTACCAATCAACACGAAATACAACGGCAAACTAAACAATATAAACTGCTAGAGGAATTTTATTTTACTACCACAAGTGTTTAGTGTAAATTCAGTTGACAGTGTACGTCAGGCAACGGTTGGCATACAAAAACAAGAAATTTATGTTCATTTGATTCAATCCCACAAGATAGTAGTAGAAAGTCAGCGAAATACATGTAACGTGAATAAAATATATACTCAAATTGAGTGATTTTTAGATTTTGAGTAATTTTCTTATTTCAATTGACTGGAGTACAATCAGTTTCAGTACGATCAGTTAACGCATCTAGTGTTGAATAAAAATTATATCGAAATTTCACTCAATTCGATTCGATTCCACTTCAGTGAGAGTTCAGTACTGTTTCATTTGAATATATTCATGCTTATATGCGATTTAAATACGATTGACTCATGGTAGAATATTGAACAAAATAAAAGGAAAAAGAAAATAATTTTTGAAAGAAAAGAAAGTAATAATTTGACATTCGCGCCCTCAATCAACTTCTATTCATTGGAAAAAACCAAATTGCACAACAGTTATCAGCAACCCCACCGTGATACTCAAGGAAGATGTGAGCTGCATACGAAAGGAGTCTATTGTTGTGGGTCTACAGCGATAAACACAAAATTACAGTTGACAAAAAAAAGAAAAACTTTCCGCACAGAATGGAGTATATGGGGCTGGCAAACAATTTGAATAAATTGAAAGATCTTCTTTGTGCGCTCGTGTGTCCTTCTGCTGAGTGTTGCAATGCGTGCGATGCCTTTAAAAGTCCCAAAAATATATATAGTACTATGGCCAAAGATAATAAATATTCCACTGAGATACAATGGGCTGTGATTGAGATGAAAGGATTGTCAGATACCTAATTAACAGCGAAACAATGTTGCAGCTTAGGCGGACGCAATTATCAGAATTTATATAACAATGCGACAAATATAAACACTGAAATTAGTTTGGTGAAACGATCGACTGGGAGTTGACGACGCATGCAGAATACACAAAACAAAATAAAGGATGAATTGTGTTCCGCCTTCAAAAAATGCGATTTAGATGATTTAGGCAAGTTTCAAAGAAATTTTCAAAATAAATAGGAAAATAAGCTTGACAGACCTCCTACCGTTTTAGGTAAAAGTTTGTGGTTGCAAAAATGTAACTCATTACAATCATTGCATTCTGTTGTCACAACAGAATTCCATTATGCTAGGTAGACATACGATGGTGAAGTTTTTACGCCCGGTGCACATGCTTCATACAAAATTGGTTTATTATTAGTTTATGGCCACAATAACAGCTATCTACTGTCAAAAAAATTATAACAACAATTTTTGTAACAAAAGATAATTTTTTTGCTATTTTCAATAAAGCACCACACCCCAGTTGTTATTGCAAAAACTTATCGCATAGATCTAGTTTTGTTAAAATTGTCACACTTTCTCCGGTCATGCAAATATGGGGCATTTCGTTATGCACAGATGGAACGAAAGGGACAATAAAATACCGAATCAAAACAAAATTAAAAGTTTTATTCTGTCGATATCGATAAGAGGGTCCGGTTGCAAGTCAATATTAATCTGGTAGGTCGCCTCGTAGGGAGTGCATGGTCGATAATTAACACAATCCTAATGAATATTTACTCGTACTGAATTTGTGATTAAATACTGGTATACGAAGGAATCGTAACATACAAAATATCCAACCTAAATTCAAATGCAATAAAAAATAATGCAAATAGCGAAAAGTATGCAGACTTTCTTTATAATCAAATTTCAAAAAGACTTTATTACATTTTACCTGAGACACGGACATAAAAATTTGATTTATTTTCTTTGGCTTTGTTTTCTCAACAAATCCAACCTAACGAAATCAAATCAAAAAGTTATAAAAAGATTCGCGCAAACAATAAAAATTAGATCGTTTCGTATTTTTTCTTTGGTTGCATTTTGAATTTTAATCTTTTTATTAAATAAAAAATCCAGCAAGGCGACGAGTTATTTTTTTTTTTTGCGCAAAGAAAAGATTACAGAAATTAGCATAAAAATCATAACAAATGTGCCAAATGCTACTGAATATGCGTTGTTTTTGGTTGTTGACTAAGAATAATGTAAAAGTGTGAAGATTTTATTGTTTTTGTTTTTCAAATGCAAGCCATCCGATTACAATTAACAAAAAAAAATTGATAAATTGTGGTATAAAGTAATTTCTCCAATGCGGTATGCAAATATTATTCATCTATCATAGCGTCAAATAAATGTTAGCTTAATTTTTTGATAATATTTACTCCAGTTTATTAAGGGTTTCAATACTTAAAATTCCTTGAAAAATAATTTTTATTTTTCTTCGTTTTTAACTTGAAAAACGTATCGTTTCAAAAAATAGTAGTAGTCGCTAGCTAGCTATAGTTTGCTTTTACATAATAATAAAACATTATACCTTAATCTTATTAATTATGCCTCTTTCTCTAATTTTATAGAAAAATATAATTTCAAAGTGTTAAAAGTGCATTAAAGTATTTCACCGTCACTTTCCCAGCCATGAAAACCACTTTGTCATTATCTTTATGAATGAATTATAATGTAAATTGGGACTTAGTGCCATTTCACCCCTTTGTGTTGATATCATCATTGCTGAACAAACAAGAAAAACTCTAACCCTTTGAAACATAATTCTTTTACATTTCGTATCGTGTTGTTTCTTCACCTCCGACTACCGAAAACATATGAAACGACTTAAAATCATTATTAAAGAATATTAAAAATAAAAAAAAAAATATGTAAATCGTTTTCGTAGGAATTAAATAAAATCATCACACCCCAATAAAAATTATTTGATTTCCCTTAAAGGTTAGAATTTGTACAAAGAATTTTCCTCGGGGGTCTAAAAATGAAAACATTGAACTACTCGGGTCGTATTAAAGTGAAACAAAATTCAGTAAAATCATCAAACATCATAATTTTCTATTAAAAAAGCATCAAATAAAAAAAAATCTTTATCCCTTACGCGTGCACATGGTAACCCCAACAAAGTGTTTTGAATTTGAGGTTTTTTTATGAAATTTCATTTCATAATTTTCCTACATGTGAATTTTCTCTATTTATAAACCAATAAATTCTTTCTTTCTTTTTTGTTTTAATTTTAGCTTTATTTTCACATTGTTACTATTTTTTTTTGTGGATTTATTATGCTTTATTAACGAATGAAAATAAAAATGCATTTCTACGAAAATGTACTGCAAGTATAAAGAAAACATAGAAAAAATAGATCAAGTAACCATAAGAAGGAAGGAACATAGGCAAAAATGTGTTAAAAAAAATAAATAACGACGCGTGCCGTCTCATCATTCAATCGGATTAAATAAGGAAAAAACAGCAACACAAGGAACAAAAGTGAATTTAAATCTAAAATAAAAAATAATAATATTAACAATAACATGAGGGGATAAAATTGGTTTTTATCACCTTGACAAAAAAAAAAAAAACAAAATATATAAACAACGCTGTTTGTTAGCAGCGCTAGACACTAAAATGTAGCTTTGGAAGACACAATACCACACTAGTTAACACTTTTTCATATATTATTAAATGTAGACAAAATTTCGCATAACAATAACAGAAATCACATTTTAATTATGGCAACAAAGTCCTACGAAATCCTACCCTAAAGCCAGAGAATATAAAAAAAAAGAAACAAAGAAGAAATAAAAATAATTTTGTTAATTTTCACGCCTTGTCAGTGTGCTTGCTGCGTCAAACAATAATAATTTTTTTTTCATCCCTTATTATTTTGTATGATAAAATTGCAATCTGAGCCAACAAAATTGCACGTGACAACAACAATATCAAACAAGTAGATCGTATATTAAGACAGGAAAGTAACAAATAAGGTAATAAACCCTATACGCATTTTATTAGCTGTTATTAAAATTTTATTATCATGCAATTTACTGTCCTCATAAGCAATTCTTATGATTATAAGTAGCTTTTTGTTTCTAGAAGCATTAATATTCATGCTGATTTTATCTTTTGCTTTCCGCAGTTGCATAGAAAGTAATAATTTGGTTATGCTAGCCAGAACTAGTTATTTCAATTGAAAATGATAACATTCGTCGTTTGTTAATTCTATAAACAATTTATTGATGTCATTTGTAGAAGTAGCGTCGCCTTTGAATAAATTTTAATCAAAAACAACCAACACGAGAACTAGGAACATTTACGTTATTTGAATAGATAAACATATTTGCATTATTTTTCTAACCTGATGAAAAAACTTTTTTATTCAATAAGGTAAAATTAACTTTTGTTAAATATTTTGTAAAATTATAATTCGTACGAAATGTTTACACAGGTAAAATATGCAGTTGGATAGCTTGTTTACTGAGTGGCTAAATGATTTTAATTGTACCGTAAGCTGCCTGACTATCAAAATGATAAATAAAATTCCATTCATCCTTACACGAAATTTATTTATTGCTATACGGGGATGCTGCTATTCGTAATAAAATAAAACGGCTTCACCGAAAATTTGAAAAAGAAACCTCTGTCGTTTCTCATTTAAATAATTGGTAAACACAAATAAATAATTTTAATGGCTAATTGGATTTATAAAAAATATTTTTATCCATTAATCAAGAATTTAAACCATATAAATTCTTTAACAAAATAAGAATCAAATTCATTGGGAGAAACAGAACATTTTTAATAAAAAAATAAATAAAAAAAACCTAAATATTAGCTGAGCCCTTGATAAAGACAACGAAATTATTTTGCAGCATGGCCTTTGTTGCTGTACTTGCTATTAGTGTTAATGTCGCTGTATGTTTATTTATCCTTTCATTTCGTTCTTATTATCGTTATTATTGCAACATATGACAGCTTTCCGGTCCATCAAATTGTATTTAGTTGATATTTGTGATTATGCTAGAAAGATAATTCATTGCATATATCGTCCGTATCAATCTAGAGGAGGAAATTTCATCACTATCATTAGGACATTTAACATCACAGCACAGCGTATTGAGTACAAATTAGGGAAACTATAAACTGGTCAACCGCAATGATGAATTGTTTAGATGATGAAATTGAACTCGTCTGACTGTTTATTTAATGAAAAAAAAATATATATTTGTTGAATATTGCCTTGTTTATAGGATTTTTATCGTCAGAAGATGGTGATGATGATGGCAATGCGACTAGTCGGCGCGACATTGTGGCGCCGATAATAAAATCTCAAACTACCCACCCACTCAACCACCTAGTAAATACTGTGCTATTTAACTAAGCATGTACATGACAAACATACTGCCGCCAACATTTTACTTTTTCTTGAGAAGAAATAATTTTTTAGCAAAGACGTTGTCCATTGTAAAATGAATCCATTTTGTAAGACACAAGTGAAAATAAGTAATTGTCAGTTATATTTGTAAGCGTTTGTGGAAGAAAGCATACTTACCTGGCGTAGGGATTACCGTGATCATCAAGGCGGTTTCCCCGTGGCGAGGCTCATCCATTGCACTAGGGATTGGGTTGACCTCCGCGATTGCTCCTAATGTGAGTAACTCGTGCGCACAATTTTTGGTAGCTGGGACTGCGTTCGCGCTGTCCCATATAAACATCACAAGAAAATATAGAGTTTCAGGAAAATATCCTTATACGGTACTAACCACAAGTACTATGTTATATTATGATCTTTTGCAATAATTATGCAACGGATCATAATTTTGGTTTTCTTAAAAGGCGATGTTAAAAATGAATATACGGTTGTTTTTTGTTATTTTGAAATGATGACGATAGATTAGGTTTTAAAGTCTCTTTTTGTGTAACCGAAATAATATCATTTAAACAAATGATGGATTGGGTTGCATCGAACAAAGGCATCGTGGCTTCGAATAAAGTAATAAAAATACAAACGAAACCCCTATAATGGTTTTTACTGGCATCTCTGTTTTATGAAACTAAAATGGAAAAATCTGCCATTATGTCTAATAAACACATTTTTAATGTTTAGTACCTACCATGTGCCTCTTTTTATTTTTACATTACACCATTTGAACAAAAAAGGACAAAACAAAAGTGTTTATGTGACTTGAGAAAGAACCTATTAAGTAATAATACCTCGAAAAGGACGCTAAAAATGGAAATAATGCTTATAAATGACCAAAAAGGAATGGAAGAAATTCGTTAATAAAACACACATTTAGAGACGTTTTTCTCTAATATGAATATTATATGGGTTTGTTAACACGAGTTATTAAAATAACTCATTAGTACTTAAATATTTAATAAAACTAACAGAGTGACTATGGATAAAAAAATTAACGTCGAAAACCCTTTAACGGCATGACAAAAAAGTCCGTAAATTCTGTTAAGTAACCCGATTAAGCAATCGATCATTTTAAAATGTCATAAAACGCTTTTATAAACAATAAATACAAAACTGTTTTCGGCCGTTTTTATGTAAGAAATCAATCAATTACATATTTTTTGAAATAAATAAATAAAATAAATAAGAGTGACACTATGAATAGGGGTTTAAAAATTTCAAATTAAAAAACAACAAAAAAAAAATATATATAGATGTTTATAAAGTTTTAATGCACTTCCACCTTTAATGCATTTATTATTGCATAATGAAGCGCAGTAGGAGATAATATCGGATTAATATCGAAAAACTTACAGCACTACCCGCATTACATATATATATTTTTTTTTTTTTTGAAAAATCCTTTATGATTAAAAGTTATGTTTTGTTTCCACGATACATTTGCATTTTCAGTATACGAAATTTTTCTTCGGCTGGAAAGAGTATATACTATTGAATAGGAGTGTGGGCAGGATATCTCATGATAAATCTAAATAAAATTGGGAATTGAAGAGACAATTACTTGTATAATAAAAATTAGTTAGACAAAAAATGTCCCTTTCGGCCAATTAATTAACGAATACTCGAATAAATTTTTATCATAATTGGTAATCAGTGAATTAAAAATAAAAACAAAACGGAAATAATCTTAAGTGTTTTGATCGTTTTGTTTTGTTTTTTATTTACTTAGCGTACGCCTAGGGGTTGATTTGAATAACAATCATAATAATAATATTAGCCTTTAACAAGGCATATAGCCCAGACAAAAGCCAACAAACGGAATTAATCTGTTTGCTGTTTGTACTGTACAGCAAGCACCCTGTAAACCAAAATTGCGCTGATGCAGCATAAGCAAATATCATATTTGAATATTTTTTTAAACGATAGGCACGCAAACATTAAACGCATAATGAATAAATGCCCTATATGAGAAATAATTTTCATAAAAAATATATATTCGTTTTGTGGTTAAAATGAATGGACATGATGGAATTTGAGGGATGAAATATACAAACCAAAAAAAAAAAAAAATCTTTGGATGATAGAAATGAATTTCATTAAGATTAAAAAAAAAATCATTTGATGATTGCATTCTATAAACCGTCACGCCTTTGTCTTTAGTCAGTCAGCAACGAGATGACATCGACCATTGACGACTTTGATCTTTGTTTTGGTTTTTTTTTTGGCTTTACATTTTATTTTCCACATTCTCAGCATGCGTGTAGCATAAGTGAAACCCCAAAAGTATTCTATTTATTAGTCCTTATGAATTATTTATCCTATTTAACCCCTCGGTGACAATATGATTAGCTTTGCATACATTTTGATTATGAATTCAAGAACAATTAGAGCATCGGTTTGTAGATGAGCGTCGAAAGAAATATAATTAGAAAAAAAAATACATTTCCGCCCCCATAACATGTCCTTTATTATTATTTTTATTCTTCTTTTCAAGCAATGTTGTGGTTCCTAATCTAAGTAAAAATTGTTTAGCAATGGTTTTGTAAATTTTTTGTCAAATTTGAATTTTAATATTCATGCAGCGATCATTGCACTTGTTCTTAGCGGAAGAATGTGAATGCTGATTGTTGCATGCTAGACATACATTTTTACAATTTTATTATAATGTGTATGCATATTGGTAGCTCGATATATTGCTCTTGTTGTTTTTCTATTATTTCTCTTATTAATTTTATTGGCGCCATGTAGTCGCGCCGGCTGGTCTTATTGTCATCGTAGTCGTGTACCAACCATTCAGCTTGATGATGTTTACTTAGGTTCAATTCAGTTCAGTTCGCTCCTCTTTTCTTTGTTTCTCTATTATATAATCATAAGGCAGCAATGGAAATATTTGTTTGAAAAGTAATAACAGCACCACCAGGAAAAGTAATCTGCAATACTTCTCGATTAAATGCTGCACAAACGAGTTATACTTAAGCTTTTTATTAATTATTAATAATGTCAATTGCCGTTTATTAGTTTTTCCTGCTGAGAAAATGACAAAACAAATAACAATCAAGGGATAATAGACTATGGATTCTAGTATCTAGTTATCATAGAGAGACTTTTGTTTATTTTTCGGTTTAATTTTAAGTGACTCATAGAGGAAAAACCAATTTCACACAGTTTGTTTTTGCTGAAAATGATGATGCGGTACAGCAACACCAACTGAAAACCTTCTGGCACTTTTTTTTTTTATTTATATTTTGGAAATTTTTTAAAGTATTTGCCCATCATTTGTATTCAGTATCAGTACTCAACATCATATGACTGTTGTCTGGCTCGTGTTTTTCATTTGTATTTTTTATCACTTTTGCTAAATTTTTCCCTGGCATTTCATTAATAAAATTTGACTATCACTAACAATGACTTTTTTTTTGTTTTAAATTAATTAATAGTTTCTTCTTCTTCTTCTTTTTTTGCATAACTTTAACTTTAATAAAATATGTTTCTTTAGCCTTTTTTATTGCTCAAACACCGAAGAATAAAATTTATTTTCGACACTGATACCATTTTTTTTGCATTCATAACGATCATAATAAAAGGAAAAGTGAAATAAATTACAGGAATAACCTAACCACAACGACTTATTATTTATTTATTAAAAAATATTCACGATCGATAGGCATTGGAACACCACACCGTCTCCAAAGAAAATAATAAATTCCTACCTGACTTCGTTAGATTTTTTTTTTTTGTATTATTTGAATTTATATCGTTGAATTATGTTTAATAATAAGTTACGTAGCGTACGAAATATTTTTGAACGTAACTAGGGATAAATTATTAGAAATTTTATTGGCTTTTAAGTGAACGAAAATGTAAATGTTTTTTGATGTACGAGTGGAAACAGGTTGCTAGTTTCGATATCAGCACACAATTGCTTTGATTGTTTTTCTTTATAATTAAGATTTCAATAACTTCGTGATATAAATTAATTTGAAATTCCTGAAAGTGGCCTTCATGCTTTTCTATAAATAATTTCAATAGATAAGAAGAAATGTTTTCAATAACGTGCATAATACGGTAGTTAAATAAAATTTTAATGACTTAATCTATAATTATATGCAAATATAAAGGACACTCTTATAAATTAATATTTAATTCATGTTTTCGTATTGCTTATAAAAAAAAACCCCCGTTAAAAACCAACAAAATACCAATAAACTATCGTTGGTGGACTTTTTTATTATGCTTTGCGTTGGTTGTCTCTAGCAATTTAATAGGAACATTAGAAAAAAAACAATAAAAACCGATAAGAAAGTGAAAGAATATGATAAAAACGTCATTTTAGAAAATTTTTATACATTTAGATCTAAGTATAATGACATTGGGGATTGCAATGCTACAAAATCTTTATTATTAAAACAAAAATATTGGATGCGATTTTAATGTATGACGGCACGTGCTGGTTGCACTGTTCCATGTATTGAAATGAAAAGTAGAGAGAATCTTCCATTTTATTGCAAAAAAAAAGATGAAAACAAAAACTTAATAAAAGTAAAATTTTCAAGGGATAATATATGTTGGGTACTCTCTGCGTGTATACAGTGATAATATCTGTTTATTACATAGTTTTTTTTATCGCTTTTGACTTGCCATGTTGCTGTATTGTGACAAGCGTGTAATATTGTCTCAAATAGCATGACTCGTTTGATTTACAATTATTTTCATATTGTTATTCCTGTTGTTGTTTTTGTTTAGTAATAAAATAATTGTTAATAAGGGATGAGCAACGAAATAACTATGTTTTTCGTATCGACACAAATGTTGTAGAAACACGAAGCAGTTTAGTTTTCCTGCATTTAATTGAACGAAAGGTGAGTAGAACGAAAAGATTTTTCCAATTTTATTTCATCGTGTATTGAAAAATAATTAAATATTTAAGGGTGAAATGCTAAACTGCATCATAACACCCTCTTTAAATATTTTATTAACTTTAGCTACAATGACAATTATTCGTCATTGTCAATTTTAATTGTGTTTTCCATTTTTAGTAAACAATTTTGTTCGTTTTTTGAAACTAAAAATCGTCTCGGGTATCAGGGATTAAATTTATTAAATACAAAGCGACAGATGTAGGGATTTTTTTTTAAAGATACATAATACAATGAACATCACAAATAATAACACAGAAAATATGTGTAAAAATTATGACAAGATAAAAATATGAAAAACATAATTTTTTGAGGATTGTTGAAAAGGCGTGAAATTTGTTTTTATTTTACATTCATTTAAGGATTAGAATTTATGTAATTTTTTTTTTGTATTTCATTATTTATTGAGTAATTTCTTTTACTTTTACTAGGTCTAGTGGTTTTAGTGTGCTTCTTCGCATTATTTCATTTTACTTATCTTTTTAATTGAGTTCATCAAATGCAAACTACTGCAATGCTTATCTAGTTTCATAGTTTTTTTTTTGCGTAAATAATAATGCTACCCCATCCTTAATTAATATTTTATTATCAAGGAATCTGTTATTTTTATGGAACTCTCAAAACAAATAAAAAAACATAAATCGCAGGAATTTTTTTATTTTTTTTTTGTAGGAAAAATGCATTTTTGTTAGCAGGTGTAGTTATTTCTTTATATCAACTATTTCCATTTTATTTCGTTTAGAATATACATTACTTGATTCTTTATTCAACATTTTTTATATTTTACAGAATAAGGTAAAAACATTGTTTAACCGCACAAACAGGAGCAGCAGCAGCAGCAGCAGCACATCATCGATTTGAAATGAAATATTCCTATAAACTACGAAGGATTTGTAAACTGTATTTCGCGTTTTCGTTGGCTATAAAAAAGAAAACTGTGTGGATAAGCTTGAAATAAAACCTGACTTAAAATATGTGTACAATGTGGTCTATGTGAGAGAATAGGTTGGTTGTGCTCACCCATACCAACTTTACAAAATATTTGCTTGAATTCTATAGGGATACTTACATATTGTATACATTTTTGCAATTTATTATTTATTTTAGCCATCAAATGAAATTATCTTCCTCAATAGCTTGTAGTTTCGGTGAGATGGAATAATAATTCCAGTGTATGTCACCCATTTTTAACTTCTGGTTTTAAAATGACGAAAAAATAGATTATTCTATGCATAAATTTTACACTCTATTAACTATCAAAGGAGGAAAATTTTCATATAAATTATCGAAAAGTTTTAGGGTGTTACGATAAGCGCAACCTGAAACATAGTTCAGGGTCAACAATGCAATTTAAAATGCATTAAAGTTGAGAAAATTATAATAATTTAAATTAGTTTCGCTGAATGGTAGCTTATTCTATTCAAAGGTAGGACTTTAAGCTATAAATCCTAAGCATGTCAATCTTAAACTTAAAAAAAAATTGTATTTTAAGAATAAATATTCTAACTAAGTCAAAATATATTTAATATTTTATAGCAATGGTTCCTTAGACGACTGTTGTACCATCAATAGTTTAATCTCTAGATTTTTAAACTATTTGGAACCCAGCAACAGCATTTATTCAGTAGCATATGGCAGATTTTTTATGATTTTTATGTTAATTTCTGTAATCTTTATCGAGGTTTTTGTTATGGCAAAAAAAAAAAAAACAAATGAAAAAATCCATCGCATTGGGATATTGAAATTTTTATTTAATAAAAAGATTAAAACCTGAAATGCAGCCAAAAAATAATATGAAACGAAACAAAACTTTATTGTTTGCGTAAATCTTTTTACAGCTTTTTGATTTGATTCGGTGGGTTGTGGTTGGAGTGAAACTAGATAAAATAAATCAAATATCGATGTCATCCCTGTCGCAGGTAAAAAGTAATAAAACCTTTTTAAATCTGATTATAGGGAAAGTAACGTTCTTTTCGTTATTTGCATATTTTTGGCTGTGATTAAATTGAGGTCGCATATTGCGTAAAGTAGGATCCCTTATATCCGTATATTATCCCAAATTCGGTTATATTTTGCTTAGTACGAGTAAATATTCATTAGGATCGTGTTAATTGCCGACAACACGCTCCCTACCAGTCGGTTACTCGGATTAATATTGACTTGCAACCGGACCCTCTATGATCTACATCAACAGAATAAAACATTTAATTTTGTTTTGATTCGGTATTTTATTGTTACTTTCATTCCATCTGTGCATGGCAAAATGCCTAATATTTCTATGACCATAGTAAATTTGACAATTTTAATAAAACTAGATATGCGATAAGTTTGAAGGCTAGCAAACCGGGGTGTTGTGCGACATTGAAAATGGCAAAGAAATTATCTTTTGTTACAAAAATTGTTGTTATAATTTTTCGACAGTAGATAGCCATTATTGTGCTTCATAAACTAATAATTCAGTATGTCAATCAAATATAGAAAGCATATGCACACACCATAGAAGCATTCTACTATGCATTGTGGCAGTTAAACGCATTGAATGAAATAAGTAGCAGCAAACACAAACTGTAACCGAAATCAGCAGGAGGTTTTTGAAAATTCCCTAAATAATCTATAGCGCATCCTTTGAAGGCTTATTTTGTCAACTCACAGTCGATCGTTTCTTCAACATGAATCTCAGTTTCATCATTATCACTGTCCAAGTTATCTCATTGGCTTTTTCTTTTATTTATTTTTTAGAACTTTTAAAGGTATCACAAGTATTTCAACGTTATTACAAATACGATCTTTATATTTATTCAAAGTGTCGGTCAATTTTGCATTCGCCAATCTAACATTATTTTTCATTCAACTATAATTTGTCCTTTCGTATGCTGCTCAGAGTTTTCTCAGGATACATTGATAGGGTAGCTAATAGCTTTGAATAGTAACTGATTGAGGGCGCTAACTATTAATTTTATTTGGACTTTTTATATTATTATTAATCGGATAAACTCAGGGGTTCGATGTGTATTTAATACAACCTAAAAACCGAATTGAAATAGAATTGAATACATTATTATGGAAAAACACAGATAATAATTTATTCTTGATTTATGCAAACGTTAATGTGCTCGTAACATTGCACTGCGTCTCTACATTCTACATCAATACTCTAGTTTTAAGTCATTAAAAATAAACATAAATAATCCTTATTTGCTATTATTTTCATTTGATAAAAATCACTTGTTAAGTTCACAAAAAAGCAACAGTATTTAATCCTTGATTGCTTCACTTTAAAAACCTTTTTCATTCGCTTTTTTGTCGCGTTATTTTGTTGTCACTTTGTTGCTCGCACTAATCCCTTCATACTTTATTCATTCAATTATCCTTTTATTGTGTTTTTTAAGTATTTTTATTTATTTATTGTATTTTCAGTATTTTTTTTATATTTTGGTTGATGAGTTTGTAAAATTCGATAACACAGTAATGTAGGGTGTGGAATGGTGTCACAGTGCTCTGCCGTATATAATAAAATTTATTATTGTTGTTTAAGGATAGAATGAGGAAGACAGTGTGGTATGATTATTATATTTATGAACAAACGCTGTAAATTACAAAATTTGTATATTGTATCCCATCAGATAATTCAATTATTACAAAATATTACTGTTATTACATGGAAATTATCATTAATTTAAATTATTATTATTATTATTATTATTCATTTGATTATTATTGTTATTATAATTCGTAGCTGCTGTATTGTCGATTTAATATTAAATTTTCAACTTAATTTAATTTGAAAACAAATTTTATTCTAATTCCCTTTAATTCTCTTTATTCTCATGTATGATTTTATCACACCTAAGTATTTTTAATTAAGTTTACGTACAAAAGACTACAATAAAATAAATTGTTAAACACAAAAATACAAAAAAAATTAAACAATAATTGCGTTAGAAGATGTTTTTCTTTAGCATTAGTTATGTTGAAAATTTGTATATTGAGATTTTCACATGTTTCTTGGTAAAAGGATTTTTCTTAACGATAAGACAGTCATATGGGAAACTGTTTGTTTACTAGTGATAACGATAATACTCATACTTGCTGTATGAGACATAACATTTCCATGGCTTAATGATTTAAAGTTACTTAGTGACTTAAAATGTTTAAACCAATCAATGTATGAAGGGTTGTATATTGTTGTCACCTAATAATAAAAAATAAATAAAAAATATTGATGTGTAATAAAATCAGCAAATTAATTCAAACTTATCAACTGCTTCCGGAAAAGAAATTTAAGATTATCAATTTGAAAATAGGAAAAGCAACTTATAATTATTTGAAAGTGCTGTGTAACCCTTAAAAAACCCTTCTTTTTTAAACTAATTCTTAAATGTTTGTCCCTATCCGATTATTTAACAAAACATTATGCTATAGACGAATAAAGAAGATAAATTATCAAATGGAAAATTACACAATCTCATTTTTGTGCAATGTCAAAGTTCTTAAATAAAACAAAATGATCTCCCTATTTTCTACTTAAAATAATTCAAACCGTACTTTAGTTCTTTTGGCTGCAAACGGCTACAATCTATATTATTTTGCAGCATTGAATTATCCTTACACTGTACGACATAATGACCTTTAATTAGATCAATATAATTATTTCTACCACCAACAAATACTTCAGACAGTATAATCATTCACTGAGACATTAATTTCTGTACACTTCTGGCCTTAATTTTGTTTTAATTTTTTCTAAATTTAATTATATTTTGTCTACAATCTAATTAAAACGGAAAATAAATCTGTACCAAGATCAAATCACAGTTTTCTTATTTAATGAATTAACTCATTGTGATGTTTCTCTGCTTTCACTATTTATTAATAAAGTTTTTTTTTTTTTATAAATTCACGAACAGCTAGCGATTTAAGCATTTTTTTTTAGGATCTTATTACGATTTGAATTTCATTACAAACAAATTATTAAATTTTTTTTTTTTTGTTGATTGGTTTAAATCGATGATTCAAAACTTATTTGGCTTCTCTCGCATTTCTTATGTTAGTTAAAAGTTTTTAAGCTGTGTCTGATTCTTGACATGGAGTTTATATTTTTGAAAAACTCCAGGATTTCAATTACTACATCAACGACTTTAAAAAAAAAAAAAAATAAATTGCAAAACATAATAATAAATCATAAAAGCATAAATCGGTTTAATTAAAAAACTCTTACATCACTCAATTATTGATTGTTGTTACCGTTGATTTATAAAACATCACTGGACAATGTTAATTGACGAATTTATTCCAACAATTTTCCTATATCATTGGAAAAGAGTTTATCAGCAATTTTATTTATTTTTTGTTATTAATTAGTACATTTGTAGCGTGCATAAGGACTTCTTTGTTTGTAATCTTGACAATCAGTTGCGCCTATGTTTTAAACGCTTCGAGTATTTTTCGTTTTATAAAGAAACATAAATAAGTTTTATAGAAAAGTATTAAGAACTTTAAATAAGGTCAAGTTTCTTGAACTAAGTGCAACTTTAATTAGTTCTTTTATACAAACAAC